>CM062629.1:44697731-44802105 GCA_025617555.3 Puccinia polysora
AATGTTTTTATCACAAAAAAACATCTGATGGAACTTGCTAGCAAGTGTCATCAAGGAATCACTTCTTGGAGCTGTCTAAAATCTATAGTTGAAGCTATCCCCATTCTTTGAAAGTTTTATGGTGCAAAGTCACTGTTAAATAGACCTTGGTTAAATCTTCAACTGAGCTGTTTTGAGATTGACCTGAGCTTGAGCATATGTTTTTCCTGAGCTCCTTTATGTTACTTACTAGCAGGTGCTATCAGTTTTCTTGTAGTGTATATACTTATCAAAAAGTTTATGAAGCAAAAAAAGAAATCTAAACAGATTATTAAATTTGGTGCATGTGTCCAAAAATTCATTTGGCCCAAAAAAAACCAAACCTGTTTAGGTTCAAATATGTGCTTGGCTTAGCGCCACACAGGCTTTAGGGGGTGCCACATTGGCTTGAGTAGTTTCCCAGAAACATTTTTTAAAAAAAGAATATATTTTGGTTTCCCAGACAAGATTTATTTTCCATGGTTTCAACTTCTACATAGATTCAAATATTGCAGGAATTCTATAATTATTTTCTTCAATTTAATTAAAAGGATACTGAAATTAAATCAAGATAAATCACTCTCATTTGGATTTTAATCTTTCAAAATGTGACACTTTCTCTGATTTTTTTGGAATATTGTTCTTGATTAATGTTTTTAAAACATTAATCAATTTGGGTCACTTACTTTTTAGAAGCTAAATTTGAATTAAAAGTACCTGGTTTTATCAAAATAAAAGACAAGCTTTTACTAATCATGGAAAAGTAAGAGGCAAAAATGCACCCCAGGAAGTAAGAACCCCAGATCTTTCATAATTTGGGGAAGAGCTTTTTAAAATTGAACTTTCCAGGAATTCATAAATTGAATGCCATGCATATTCAGTTTGTTAAAAAAAGTTCAAGTTTTTTTGATTCACAAGAATGCACCAGAATAAGGATTCTAATTTAAATAAAACGCAGCCAAAGTAAAGCCTCTGGCTGACCAGTCAAAAGATTTCACCCTTTTTTATTGTTTCTGCTTCAAATTATTCTCCAAAATTTCCCAAGTATCAAATATTATCAATTTTAAATTAGAAAATGTTTAAAGATTAACTTATTACAGGCTTGAATTGATTGAAAATGGAAATAAAATATATCAAATTTTATTAAGAATAAAAAATAACATGGATTACACCTTGATTGAAGATTAAATTTAATTTGATCTTGGAATGACAGAAATTTAAAATTCAACAGAGTTTCACCTTGATTAAAAGTGCATTTCAGGAATATTTCTACACAAAGTTAACAAGAATCCTGAGGAATCTCCCATTGGTTGATCATTTTTGTTTCAAAGGAAATTGAATTTATTTCATTTTTTTCTCATTCTTCCTAGAAAGAAAAAAAAATTATTTAGGTCATTTTTTTTCTTATGCCAATAACCATTGAATTCATGCAGGTTTGATGTTTAAACTCCCAATATTTTCTGAATTTTAATTTTTGCATAATTGATGCTGCAGTTGTTTAGATTGCGCGCCAATTTCCCTAAATCATTTTTATCTAGAATTTTAATTGGTTTTATACCCAATGAAAAACCATTCAAAAAGTAAAATAAAAGGAAAAAAGGGTTTTTTTATTTATTTTAAACCTATATCTGAAAACCTTGTGCTTGTGAATTTTCGGATTTTTTAAGCTACAATCACTATATCAGTGTACAAGAATACTCAAAATTCATTTTTCATGCAAATTTCAAAGGGCTTTTTGCCTTTCAAAATTCAAAAAAGCTAAAAAATTCAACATAAATAGAAATTATAGTTCAGATTTTCAAAACCCCTGCTATGTAATTTTTTGATTCCTTGGAGGTTTCAGGTTGGTAAACCACCTGAAGGAAATGAGAAATTTTCACTTGTGAATTTTTTGAAGTTATCTCAACCATTCAAAATTGACCTGAAAAAAATGAAACCTCTTTTATAGCTGGCTGGGGACCTTTTACAAGGTTTTGTGAGGATTATTTCAAATGATCAAGATTTATATTTCAACCATTTTAAAAATTGAAAAACCAATTGATATTAGGCATAAAAAACAAATAATTTGCAGATTTATTTATATCCAAATTATTTGTGAATTCTATTTTTTATTATGCATTTCTGGTTCTTACTTTTTGATTGATTTTCTATGCAAATGAATTTTTTTTTTCTATTCATTTTTTATTTTATTTTATAAATTTTTATTTTCTGTTGTTCATTAGAAATTTTTATTTATATATTTTCAAATAGTATATGATTTCTTTATTTTTCAGTTTATATTCATTCTATAGTTTTTGTTTTGAAGTTCCAAAAGGTTCCCCAAATTTGCCATGCCATGATGTTAATTTTCCTTTGAGGTGTATTTGAAACTTTTGAGATAACCCTAGGAATTCTTTAATCAAATTTTTAGCTGATTTTATATCTTTATTAAAGACCTTTACCATTCAAGAGATCAAAAACCCTAGGCAAAATTGCTTATAAAAAGTATGAAAATGATGTCTTATTTTGTGGCAATTTTTCACATTGTTAGAGCTTTAGAAGAAAAAAAAAAACTTTCAAAACTTGTAAAAAAATATTTTTTGATCAATTTTTTATATTGATGTGATAATTCTAGCTGGAAAATTCAATATGATTTGAGCAAAATCCTATCAGATAAGGGTGTGAAATAAAGACAAACCCTCCTTTTCTTTCTTTTCTTTCAATTTTTAAATGATTTTTCAAAGTATATAAAACCAATTGAAATTCTTGATATATATATTTTTTTGGGCCATTGGCACGCAATCTATACAATCTGGCATCATTTATGTAAAAACAAAACTTTCAAAGATAGTGTGAGTTTAAGAATTTTAGAGTATTCCAATTATTTCCCTGAAATGTCAAAACCATGTGAA
This sequence comes from Puccinia polysora, assembly GCA_025617555.3. Lineage (NCBI taxonomy): Eukaryota > Fungi > Basidiomycota > Pucciniomycetes > Pucciniales > Pucciniaceae > Puccinia > Puccinia polysora. The sequence continues at coordinate 44,700,641 of CM062629.1, forward strand.
TTCAAGGGTGAGCCATGTGAGAAAATAATGCCTTTGATGTAAATAAAAACAAAGGGGGAATTCATTTTTGTGGTACATTCTTATTTATTGAAAAAAATATGGTAAATAATACTAAGCAAAAGAAATACAACTATATCTGAGTGAAAATCCAATATTAAACACAGATATAATTGATGAGATGTCTTTTGAATTTTTCCAAAATTTATTTTTGATTTCAATTTTCTTGAGGCCCAGTTAAAATTCATGCCTTGGCCATTATTAAAAATTGTACCATTTTGGAGAGAAGGCAAAATTTGGCATATTTTTGGTGAAATCACACCTTTTCTCCAAAAAAAAAAAACAAAACAAAACAAAAAACAAAACAAAACAAAACAAGAAACAAGAAAAAAAAAAAAAAAAGAAAGAAAGAAAGAAAGAAAAACCAAAACACATGAATTCAGAATGTTTCTAAATCATGCCTTTGTATTTTTTTTTGCTATTCCAAAATCTTTGAAACAAAAAATTTAAGTTTTCATGCCTTTCCTGGGTGTCATAAAGTTGTGCACTGAAAGACTTATTGCTCTATGAATTATGACCAGTGAACTGACAGAGATCAGGTCACAATCACAGACAAGGAAACAAAATTTGAGTTAGAATAAAGAAGTAAGTGACAGGACTAACAACAGGCATGAATTGAGAAGATTGAGGCTCAGATGATGATGAGGAGTCCTCCCAATTCTTTGGCAGCTTGCTCTATAGATGAGATGAGGTGGTCAAGACTGAGTTGGGTGGAGTCAGAGATTGGTGTAGTTGTTGACAAGAGGGGCAGAAACTCTCACCATTTACAGACATCAGAGAGTGGCAATCTGTGATTCATTGAAGTTTGAAGAGCTGGATCTGAATCTTGAGGAGGTGAAAAAAGAGGGCTGAGTGAACAAAGAGAGGAGATGAATGAAGAGAAGGAGAGGAAAATTAGACCAGTAGATTAATGAGGAAAGGAGAAGTAAATGGATTAATTTTTTTTGAGGTTGTGATGGATTTAATGGTCCATCTCCAGCATCCTTTTGTGAGATCATTCCAAAGGATGTCTGGTTCAAGGTGCTAGCCTTAGGTGACTAAAATAAGTTGTCCCAATGGGGAAAACTTTCAGCAAAATGTGGTCAGATCTCTTACATGCCCCCCCCCCTTCAAAAGGCCAGAAGATGGGTTTTTTCAAAAATCTGAAGGCAGAATTTTTGAGGAACTTGTCAAAACCACTTCTGGGGATTTAAAAGACTGTTCAAAAATTCCACTTGCAGTTATTTTGAAAAGGCCAGCACAAAATCCAGTTGCAGTGGTTTTAGAATCCTGGACCCTGTTGAACCCAAAGAAGTTTTTTCAACAAGGCCATCAAAAGCACAGGCCACAGAAGTTTAATTGGCCTTGGAAAATAAATGACATTTCTCATTCAAAAATTACAAATGATTCATCCTAAGAACTCTCCAATGTACATCAAGATTTTCAACATCCACCCAAACCTACATTGTGAAATCATTAATCCCATTACCAACATCCTTTCAGTATTCTGTCAAGTATAATTTTCAAATGTCTTGTATGTTTGAAAAGCAGTTATATAAATTGCACCAGAAATATCAAATTATATTTGAAGGAATTGATTTTTATTCCTTTTCATCCTTTATTTTGTATTTTATAAATTTTTTGTTAGAATGATTCCACATATTCAAATTGATCTCACAAAGCAAATTTATGTAGTATTCTTTCTATTTTTTGTTTATATATTTAGTAGGAATGTATTCACATGCCATCAGGTGTGTTAAATTAACTTGATTGATGTCAATGTTTGCATTCTCCAAAATATTTGACCCCAGACAGACCCCATAGAAGGTCTGGAGGCTTTAATTTTCCCCCCAAGGCCTGATGTAATTTCACAGCCCTATAACAGCCCAAAATGTCCTCAACAGGCTTGTTTTTCCACCACAGGTATTCCTTTGAACCCTAAAAGGCATATCTTTCCAACTCAGACAGTCCTACAAACCTTAAAAGGCATGTGAAAAATCAACTGCCTATCTGAATGCCTTTTTTTAATTCTCACAACTTTTCCAAGGTTTTCCCACCTTCCTGGAGTGAGAAAAAACACCAAAGGAATTGAATTTGATAAAATAATTACTTTGTAGCTGTTTTGAAAAAGGGGTTTTTCAGAAAAAAAACCACTAAAACCATGCCCTCTTCAACAAATAGGTGTAGCTTTAGGATGTGGTTGGACCCACACAATGAAAATCCAGCATTTTCATGGCAGTAAATGATGGTTTTATAGTGTTGTATGGTGTGTGGTTGGGTTCCACTTGACACAAAATCCCCAAATGATGCTACTTGATGGTCCCCAAGGTTTCAGGTCTCTCATGGGCCAAAATTGCATATGACGCTCCATTTTGGTTCAAACCAACCAAAATGTAGCATCATGAACACAAGCTCTCTTGAGCAAGTTGCCCCCCTTTCCTTCACCTATCCTCAACTCCATATCCTCATTGGCCCTCCACCCTCCCCTCACTCACTAATAGAGCCAATTTGTTGTCCTTTCCAAAGACACAATTCTAAAGTGCTTGCTTTGCATGATTTTCAATCATTCACAGAAGCCACTGGGCAGCTCATTATATGTGCAATTTTTCCAATGTCTGCTCAAATGAATCAGCCTTGATACTAGGAACTCTTTTTGTTGCCCACATTTGGCTTTGATAGTGTTTCTCCTTGGAAAGGATGACTTTTTGACCAATGGCAATTGTTTTTAAGCAGTGTGAAGCCTATCAGAATTCATGTTTCAGCTGTGCCAACAAATACTTCAGTGCAACCCTATACCAGTGCTTTATATTCATAGTGACCCATATTCTTAGTGACCCATGTTCATAGTGACCCAATCTGTTGATTGGTGCCTCTATCTGGAGCTCTCTGTTCCTGATAAGCCAACTTGGGTATATTGCTAGCAGACTCTCCACCTCTTGTCTATAATCAAGGCTGGTTGTATTTGAAGTAAGTCTCCTAATGGTGCAGATTCTCACAAGTGCACTAATGAAAATCTTCATTCATTATTAAAGACCTTCTCAACCACTTTCCAGCCACTTGTGCTGAGTGTATCTTAGCTGGTGCTGTTCATAATTGCCATGCCCCGCCTGTTCCTTTGGTAATCAAACCTCAGGGTGCCCTGAGCTTTTCTCCAGATGTGCTCCACTTGATGTTTCAAGTTTGTCTTTGTAAGGACCCCATGTAGTGCATACTGGGAAATGCATACACCGACTAGGATCGCCTAGCGATGGGTTAACCCTTTTCCCAATTTCTACAGTCTTCTCCACTATTGTCACCAGGCCCTCAAACAATCAAGGAAACCAAGACAGGCAAGAAAACCCATTTGGGTGCCAGATGATAACTGGCTGACTGTGTCCCCAATTCAGCCAGGTATCAGTGCCCTTCGCTCCTCAGCCCCACACAGGAGCCTGTGTTCAGAAGATCACGTTTGACATGGTCTGCCACCGCCTATACACAGACGGGCGCACTTGGCATGAAGGTGGAAGTCCTGCCAAAAGGACAGTACCATGTGGAATAGCGACCATGTTTTGATGCATCGAATGAAGCAAATGACTTCACCTCAGTGACGAAGGTGGCATCAAGGCGTGGTAGTGGCGCATCGCTCAAACCGATGGATGAGTTGCTAACATGACTCAAAGTAACACCAGGCCGACTTGATCAACACCTAGGGAGGATGGCCCGAATGGCGATGGATTCCGGTGTCAAATTGTATGCATTTAATTGCCACTAGAACCGGTTCAACGTCACGCAAAGTCACCAACTTCGTCGCGAAACAAGTCAGGATTGGGATGATAATGAAAATTAACCTGCCCCGCATCTGGATGAAAAGAGCAGGGAACCGATCTGGAGAAGAAAGCAGAAGATACACATGGGGGTAGTCAGCGGGCTTGGCTGGCAGGATCAGGACGAAGTGAATAGACATCGAGATCCATCAGACGATGTTAGGCCTTCACGGACACGCTTCGACTTAGAAATGCAAAGGCGTCTTGGGTGGAAACTGCGAACATAATCTGATTCTCATCTTTTGGGCAGATAGGAGGAGGGATGGAGAGAGGGTGCGCTAACCTGGTGGCCTGAACACTGGGCGCTGGAACTAGAACTGGGCACATGTTTTCAGTCGAGAGGGGAAAGAATGTGCGTCAGTTTGGAGAACAAGGGCGTCGAAAGTCATGAACAGGGAGGGGCGTTGATATAGGGGGTTTGGCTCCTCAGACGAAAGGATATACTGGCAAGTATGAAACACCAAGACATAGAAGGTATCTTGGTTCTCTTTTCAAGTTTGTCACCAAGGTCGATAAGATGGGGAAAGAGGAATAAGGAGTCATCATAGGAGAGAGCTTGGGGATTGCAGTATAAACACGAAGGACTCACTTCTATGCGAGCATGGTGCCTCCGGAGAGGTGTGGATTATCCGTTCCCGAGGCCGCTAGCAGTTCGGTTTATATCTTCTGGTAGATTAGCGTCCGACTTGTGGTTTCAAAGGCAAATTGTTGGAAGATCGAAGAGCTAGGTTTGCTGGTTGGCTCTGTGAGCATGAATATGCAATTTAGGCACACCATCAGATCGAATCAGATTTGGCCTGCACTTGCAGGCATTCAACCCTGCGTCCCGGGACGACTACCAGGGTGCTTATCGGGTCGGGCCCATCCCTTACCTACCAGCCCAAAACCGACCTGCAAGATTTGCGGGTGGACCGGTGCGCATTGAATTCATTATTGCCTGGTCCAAACCCATCCCAAGCCTTCCTTAGCAGGTTTTTGGTGGGTTTAGGTTTTTTTTCAGGCCCCTGGAGACATTTTTGTTTATTTATTAGGATTGCCCCCCTAAATTTGGGTGCCCAGTGTAAATGATTGATGGAGAGGCAAGGCCTGCATCCTTGGCCTTGGGTCATGAATGGGCTTGTGACTAAGATTGCAGAGAAAAATGACAGGTTCTGAAAGACCAACCTTGTCTACTCAATTTTTCTTTGTTGGAGATTGATGTTGGTATTTTCCAAGCCTCAAAAGGCCAACCTTTTTATAGAGGTAGATTTTCATAAATAAGAAATCATGATTTGAAGATGAAGCATGAACAGTATATGGATGGTCAATGAAAAAAATGTTTTATAAAAAATTGAAAAACCAGAAAACAACTGGTAAAAACAAAAAAAATTACAGCCAATCCAAATATCATTTCAATATATTTTGTTATACAATTCATAATCAAGCAATTTTTACAATCTTGATCTGCCTAATTGGGTGCCTGTGGGCCACCCATAATCATTTTGACCTGCCAAATCAGGTCTATGAGGCTTACTGGACTAGCCAATTTTTTATTTTTGATCTCAATTGCCAGCCAAGACCCAAAATTTGAACCAACAGATATGGGCTGCCCATGGGAAATCCCAGCTTTACAAGCATCTTAAACTGTGCCAAGTTAGTGGTTCAGAATTTTTATTGTGCCAATTTTGCCCTACCATTATTCTTTTTGATTGCATTCCAACTGTGGCTCAGTTCTGCATTATCAACCAATGTACTGGGAGGGGAAAATCAATGAGGTGGATAGGGTTTAAATGAAAAGGTGAACAATGCTATAAGGAATCTTGAAGGTAGTAAAATTATCCTTTGAATTTCAAGGCTGATGCTTTGAAGCCAAGTGCAAAGTGCAAGAGAGTTTTTTTGATAAGGAAACTGAGGCAAGCTTAATTTGATATTTTTTCCCCAGCAGAATTCAAGAGGGTATGATATTAACTAACTGAGGAAGCATTCTGCAGGAAGAAGGCTTTGTTCTTTTGAGGTAATCTACACTGTGATGGGGTAACTAGATACAACCTGATAGATGTCCTCTCAAGCTATGGATCAAGCAAGATAGTAAAGAATTTTCAGAAATTCAAGGCATGATTAAATGGTTTCATCTAAGGCAAAATTTAAAATAATGATGGAGTCTGATGAAAAAAAGCACAACTGCACTGGAGTGAGAAAAAAAAACGGATAAAAATGTGGATAAGGTAATGAATTATGGGGTGAATTTGAGACAAAATAAAGAGATGAATCATGAGAATGATATGCCTGGTTATTTAGATAAGTGATTTCAATTTAAATGTAAATTAAAGGTGAAAAATTATTTTTCAATGGTGAAAATAATTGAGTTGGATTGAAAGCTAGTTTCAAATTCTACAGCTAGCCATTATCAAAGTGCAAGAGGTTTGAAGACCATGTGCAGAGTTAATTGGCACTAGTTTTATATGGTGTAATGTGAGATTTGAGGATTAATTTCAAGCAATGAATCAGTTGCTTGAATATGTTTTTACCTTGCTTAAAACCAAAATTATTAAGTTTTATTCACTAAGCTCTTAGAGTGCTTATGATTTCATGCTATTAAATTGAGTTAGATACTGAGCAGAGGAGAATTTTCCAAGCTTTTTTTTAAAAAAATCCTTGATTTTGAAGCATGACACTCAACCACCTTCCACCCCTGGAAGGCAAATTTCTTGTGGATAAAATGGGGGAGATATGTAAACAATGGATATGATTAGCGTGGCTTGATTAAAGCATTCATAAGCTTGAAGGTGATTTAAGGAAGAAAAACATCACATCTTAAAGAGAAATGTATTAAGGACTCAGGGACAAAATCAGTTTTGTGGAAATTAAATAAAAACAAATAAACATGATTATTGACCCCCAAGCCTTGGGCCTGAACTTCCTCTCCCACAATAACGCTGATTTCTGCTCTCAGAATAGCACCAAGCCTTAGTTCAAGCCATCAAAAGATTTCATGTTCTTTGTTAGTCTAAATTTCCAATTTAAGAAACCAAGCCAATGTTTCAAGATCTTGGAATTCAAAATTTATTTGTATTGAATGCTTAATTTGATTATTTCACAAAACTTAATTTCATCTTAAAAAAACAAATTATATTTGAAAGAATACCTGAGTTTTATTTCATTTTATTATGGGTAATGTTAAATTCATGCTCCAGGCGTGTGGGAGCCATGTAGGGCCCCACACAGCCTGTGGGAGTTGTGTAGGGCCCCACACAACCTGTGGGAGTCATGTAGGGTTCCACAAAACCTGTGGGAGTTGTTTAGGGCCCCTCAACGCGTGGGGGCCCATACACTACTCCATATAATTTATAATTTATAATTTAAAATTTATTATTCATTATTTATTATTTAGTGGAGGATACACAACTTGATTTTAGTTGTTTAGCGTGCCACACGACTCAGTTGGTACATGTAGGGGGCCCATACACTACTCCATATAATTTATAATTTATTATTTATAACTTATTATTTATAATTTATAATTTATTATTTATTATTTTTAATTTATTATTTATTATTTATAATTTATTATTTATTATTCATGATTTATTATTTATGATTTATTATTTATTATTTATTATTTATTATTTATTATTTATTATTTATTATTTATTATTTATTATTTATTATTTATTATTTATTATTTATTATTTATTATTTATTATTTATTATTTATTATTTATTATTTATTATTTATTATTTATTATTTATTATTTATTATTTATTATTTATTATTTATTATTTATTATTTATTATTTATTATTTATTATTTATTATTTATTATTTATTATTTATTATTTATTATTTATTATTTATTATTTATTATTTATTATTTATTATTTATTATTTATTATTTATTATTTACTATTTATTATTTATTATTTATTATTATTATTATTTATTATTTATTATTTATTATTTATTATTTATTATTTATTATTTATTATTTATTATTTATTATTTATTATTTATTATTTATTATTTATTATTTATTATTTATTATTTATTATTTATTATTTATTATTTATTATTTATTATTTATTATTTATTATTTATTATTTATTATTTATTATTTATTATTTATTATTTATTATTTATTATTTATTATTTATTATTTATTATTTATTATTTATTATTTATTATTTATTGTTTAGTGGAGGCTACACAACTTGATTTTAGTTGTTTAGCATGCCACAACTCAAATGGGACGTGTAGAATGCCACACAACCCATTTGAGCCGTGTAGCAGGCCACACGGCCCATTTGAGTTGTGTAGCAGGCCACACGGCCCATTTGAATTGTTTAGGGTGCCACACAGCCCATTTGAGTTGTTTACAAAACTCCACACGGCCCATTTGAGTTGTGAATTTAGCATTACCCAAAAAATAAAAATAAAATAAAAAATTACTAGATGTGGGGGGGGGCAGGGCCAAAGCGGAGGGGGTGGTTGAGGGAAGGGGGCTGCCAGCCGTTGAAATGGACAGGGGTTGCCGGCCGTTGAGGGGGGCAGTTGAGGGGGGGGGGTTGCCGGCCGTTGATGAAGAGGGGGTTGGTGGGGTGACCAAGGTGAGTGGGGGGGCTGGCAAGGGTGGGGCCGCCAACCAAGCAAAAGGGAGGGGGGGCAACCGAGGCAGGGGGGGGGGCAGGAAAGTGAGAAGGAGCAAGCAAGAGGGGGGGGGAGGGGTAATTGTGAGGGGGGGGGGCAAGGGAGGGGAAGCAATTGAGAGGGGGGGGCAAGAAAGAGGGAGGAGAGGGGGGGATGCAAAGGTGAGGTTAGCAAGGATGGGTGGGAGGGATAGAAAAGCAGGATGGGGAGGATGGGGGGGGGGCTTACCTGGGAGATCAACCAAGGAGGTGGGGTGGTCCTGAAGGCGGATGGATCAAAGGATCAGACTCAAATGATGGGTAGGATGAGGAGGAGGGGGGGAGCTTACCAGGGGTTCCAACCAAAGTAGGAGGGGAGGTGGTGGGTGAGGCTGAGGTGGTGGGTGAGGTGGAGGGGTGAGGTGAAGGGACCAGTGGTTTGGTGGGGTGAGGTGAAGGGTGTTTTTTTTTGAATTCCACCAAAAGAGAGAAAAAAAAACCAAATGAGTCAGCCAATGAATCTTGGGTGAACAGCCAAAACTAAAGAAATAACGTGAAGGGATTTTTCACCTATTTTGAAATCAAACATTACTCATCAAAGCAAGCAAGGGTGAGAGGAAGAATCCGCTCTCTCATAGAAGAAGATGAGGGACAAGATGAGACAGGGATGACTTGAGGCGTATCAGGAATACCATCTTCAAATATTTTTTCTCATTCATCTATGATGTTGGCCAAAAGGTTGTGAAGGATTACACAAGTGATAATTCAGATGATGAGGAACTTCATGTATTTGGGATTTTGAAGCTTGTTTTGTGTTTCCCTTAAGCTGCCCCATCTTCCTTTCAGGACTCCTATGGCATGCTCAATCCAAATTTGTGATTGGGAAGGATGATAGTTGAAATCAGTTTTTCCTTGATCATTGGACAAAACATTCTGGTATGCTGGAACCACATATTTCCAACTAGCATAAGCTGAATTGGACAGAATGTATTGATATTGGTCAAAGTAGTTCTCTGTTTGTTGGGCAATCTGCATCCAATTGAAAACATATGAGTTGTGACAGGAACCTGGGAGGCCAGCATGGAGGGATATGAACTTCTTGTTCTGATCACAAACAAGTTGCAGTGCCACGGAGTATCTAAACAAACAGAAAAAACACATTTGGTAAGTGTGTGATCAAAGGTTTTATCAAAGGTGTTGGAAAAGAAATGAATAAATTGCCTTTTTTTTCTGATCAAAATAGTGGTTGCCATCTAGCTGGGGTTTTTGACTCAAGAGGATGGTGGTTCCATCAACAAAACCAATGCAACCAGGAAATCCTTTGGTCTCCATTACTTAAGATATCTCCTTGCATTCTTTTTTGGTTTTCCATGATAGGACTGAGCAAAGGAAAGATAGGATAGCAACCATGACTCTTTTGGTGTATGAGTGAATGGTTCCATTACCAAGTGAGAATAGATTTTCTAATTGATTAATTGCCGCTCCATTTCAATTTGATCCAAATCTATAAAGAGCAACAGCCAGTTGGATAGCTGGATTGCGTTGAGGATTCCAAGAATTGTTCTGGAACATTTGGTGGTCTTCAATCATCTCCAAAAGTTTTATGAATGAAGGCAATAGAGTTTGGAAAGGTTTCTGCAAGCTTAAGTTGGGGAGGAGATGAAGCTTTTGCCTTTCATACATAGGGTTGTGGAGAGTTTGTCTTCATGGAAACATGTATTGCTTTTTTAGTAGCATTCAAAGCCAACCAAGTTGATTCCAAATTGGAGTCTAAATTGGAGTCTGAATGGGAGTCAAATACTAACAAAAGTTCACTCAGCTTTTCTGCATTTTCAACTTACTGCCAAGAAGTTTGATGGGACATGTTGAGAAAGATGGTGATTTGATGTGGGGTGATGAGATGATGATGGGATTTGTGTGAAGATGGAGATGTGAAGCAATAGAGATGTGAAGTGATGGAGATGTGAAGTGATGGAGATGAGATGTGTGTGATGTGATGGAGATGGGACCGGTATGGATTTGCTGATGTGGATGAGTGTTTTGGATGTGATGGATGGTGCATGGATGATGTTGCATAAATGGTGGGTTAAATGGCATGTTTGATGTTTAAAATCCGCCATTTTGAAATACAGCAGTTGGGGGGTATGTGTATTTAAGAAACCCACCATTTTTAATTGTGGGTTTTGCAAAAAAAAATGGCATGTTTCTAATGGCGGGTTTGCTAACTCTGATACACCCTAATAGTATCAGAAATTGCTTCAAAACACACCCCAAAACAGACACTTCCCATTATTTTTGTAGATGCATCAATTTCTTTTGGGTGAATAATTAATCCTAAAAATCCCCAAATAAGTTTTGTGGGCCCTTCAAAATGCCTGCTAAAATACTGAAAACTGGAAATTTGGAAAATCTCATGGAAAAATAACAAAAAAATGAATTGAAAATAAAGTCTCATTTTTTATGTAAATCCCATTTTCTGATGGGAAAGTGAAGTACTAAAATTCTGAAAAATTATATTTAAATGGCCTGCCATATTTGAAAAATTTCTGTCTCTTCAGAATTTTCAAAATTATCAACAAAAAAAGATTAAAAATGTGAAAAGATTTGAGACATGGAGCATTTTTTTTTCAATTGTTTGGGGGAAATTTTGAAGGCCTTAAAAATGGCCAAAATTCTTAGGATTTTTTCTACAGGGGTTTGAGATGCCCCTCTAACTCCCAGTTTTTCTCTTTTTTTGACAACCCCCAAAAACTGTGTTTTTTCCTGGTTTACCGCATGGGTTGGTGACATTGAAGGATGTTTTGGGGACCTCCAAACCGCGTTTTTTGCAGGTTTAGGGGCTTGAAAAAACTAATTCCCTAAATAAATTAACAAAAAAATTTAAAAACTATCTTTTTTCATAAAAACTGAATATTTGTGGTTAAATATAAATAAAATTTTATCAAACAAAAAAATAAATAAATAGTGAAAAATATACCTATTTTATGAAGTGAATTCAAATAGATGTAAATAGAATCTAAAAAAGTTCAAGAAATTTTAGTCATCTAAGTTATTTATTTGTTATTGGTTTCACATACTCCTTTAACAAGGAACACCTCCATTTCCCCTCAAAATGAAAATAATTTAAGGGTAGAGAGATCCAGAATTTTGCCAGAAACAAAACCCTTATCTCCTTTCCTTTCTTCAAATTGAAATTGGGGGATACTTCGTGATTATATATTAGCCTTTAGGCCTGCAAACAAAATTTCTACATTGATCCTTTTGAAAAAAAATTGAGATGTCTTGGGATTCCATTTTAAAAACACAAGGTCAATTGCAGGCGCATTGAAGTAGGCATTAAAAACCCATTTAAGAAAAAATGCCTTTATCCACTTTGGTGGAATACCTAAAACTAAATGCTCTATGATCAGGCAACAGAGTTCAAAAAATTCTGAAATAAAAGCATGAAGCAGCCAGATGAATTCATGGGAGAAAATAATTTCAATCCTAATTCAAATGTTGAAAAGTCATAGTTTTGAAAAAGCCTGATAATTTCTTATTAAAACAAAATATCTTGATTATTAGGTGGTAGATACTTGCAATGGGTTAAAGAATTTCTTAAATTGAAAGCACCAGTTCCCCTTTTATTTTTAAAAATTGGAACAAGCTCAAGCAGAAACTCTTCAAAACTTTTGGAAAATTCAACAAATTTCAAATTTTCAGATAAAAACTAATCAATATTGTCATTAATAATTAAGTTTGCACTTTGAATTATACTTCAAAATCCAAAAATTTGTATTATTTAATCAAATCAAACAAGAAAATTTTAAAACTGAAGCCAAAATTCAGCTGCAGAAATATAAACAGCCTGTCCCTGAACAGCCTTCCTCTTCAATATTGAAGTAAGGGGGGGGGACTTTGAAATTGAAGGGAAATTTTTGAAAGCTTGATATTTAATTTCTAATAACTTTGAAATCAGAAAAAAATTCCTTCTTGTTTCAGTAAACAATTTTTTAATTTTTTTCTTGGGGTGTTTTCTGAGGGAAAAAATTCCAAAAGGATTGATTTCAGAAAAGGAAAAGTCTGAAATCACACTTTATTTGAAAAAAGATGTGTTTTTAGTATTTTTTCAGGGGAATATTTAGCCTGTATTATTTTTATTCAATTTAAGAGTTTATTTTAAGCATATTTTATAAAAATCAATGGGATTTTGTATGAATTTTTTGATTATTTCTTATTATGCATTTAATCTGTTTTTGAGAAGCTTAAAATACAGAATCTTCAACTGAATTTTTCCATAAATTATTAATTTATTTTCAATTAATGTTTTTATGCTTCCAAGAAGCTTTTAAATTAGGTTTTAATTCATATATAATTAATCATTGATTAATTTTTAAGTTTTAAATGCTCCCAATAACCTCCCCATCAATCTGGAATTGTTGGAGGCCATGACTCCCCCCCTAAATTCTTGGAAGGAGGGGGGACACTTGAATGTGGCGGGGAGCACAACCTTTACATGGTCAAAGTTGTGAAAAAAAGAATTGATTGTTTTTTAATAATTTTCCCCAGGTGGAAAAGCATGGAACAATTATTTCAATTGAGAAGAGTCATGCATGGGATTATTCAGTTGAATTAAGTTTTTCATGCCTTAGTTGGATGGCAAAAAACACCCAAGGGAGTAAAAATATCCAAAAAGGCATGGATTTAACTAACCTAGAACACTAAATTTATTCAATTTTTTTCTTTTTTTTTTTGAATTAAAAAAATTGTGAATTTGTCAATTATGAATGTATGAGTTTTTCCTGGGCCACCTTTTTGTGAAAAGAAGAATATTCAACTCAGAAAATATCAATTAAAAAGAGCTCATTTTAAAGATGAATAATAATCAAATCAAAAGAAATGGAAATTGAAGTTTTGATAGACTATTCAGGATGAAAAAATTAATTTTGTAACTTTTTATTATTGAAATTAGGTAGTTTGAAAACCTGCATAAAAGGGATTAAATCAAAAAATAAAATGAAATGAAATAAGTAGATTATTGTCTGAAGAGAAAAAGGAATTGAAATCACTGAGGGAATTGTTAGCAATTTTCCAACTCAGGTGATCCATGCATAAAGGCAATCAAACCAATTAAGTATTTTTTATACTTTTCATAGTAAATATGATGGAGTTTTATCAAGGAAGAATACCTAATTTTGGTTTCAAAATCTAAAAAAGGAAATAGAGGAATAAAAAATAATTCATATATAACAAAAGGAATTTGATTATGGAGTTTCTTATTTTTTTTAACATGAGGATTCTTGTTTCAAAAGCAGCCTCAGAGATTTTTCTTTTAGTTAATTCAGCCTCCTAAAAGATAATTAGAAGTTGGAGGGCTCCACACCAGAAATATTCTGTAAATATTTTCTTGGTAGGAATTCTTGAATTTGGATTGAAAAAAGAAATTCCAAGTGTTCTGTGAAAATTTCAAGTTTTTATTTTCAATTTTGACTTAATTTTGGGAATTATTGTGAATTTTTGAGAAAAACCTATAAATCAGGGAGGATATGATGGCATTCATGAAATAAAGATTATAAGTAACTTATTAACTATTTCTCACTGACAGGAACTATAGTGTTGGGATTTTGAAATTCTAAAATTTCTATAATTTGAGTGAGGTATCATTTATGTTCATCTTTAAGTTATTTGGAGACTAAAAAGGATGAAACAGAAAATTTTGAGAAAGAATATTTCTACTATAATTTGTAGAAAAGGACCTTCAATTATTTTTTTTCATTTACAATCAAACATAATATAAGCAGGTACTATTTTGAAAAATTTTGATTAATTAAGGCTGAAAAATAAATTTTCTGTCATTATTTGTATCTGATTTCATTTATAATTGCAAGAATATTCTCTGATTTCTGTGATTAAAAGATCAATAGTTTATTTTCCTGCAAAGCACTCTTGGTGAGTTTTTTTCTTTTGTTTTATATGGAACTAAGAATTTTCTGGATTGGAGAAGAATATGATTGAAGGAGATGATTTCAAATTTTTCAAGGTGAAAATATGGCTTTATTAATCAAGTGGATACATCCTCTTGATGTACCTTCATCCTTCCATTAAATTTATATTTTTATTGATCATTTAATTGCAGATGATTATGATCTTTGAATTGAATTTTTACTTGAAGAAATCAAATTTTTGGTAAAAATTACTTGTCAATCTATGAGTAAAATTTTTTCTCTGTTGCTTTTTGCTTGTTCTTTTTTTTTCTATTCTTATCCTTATTTTTATTTTTTCATTTTTTTTTGAAAAAAATTGGAATTCAAAGTTTTTTCATATTACCCAGATTTTCAAAAATTCAACTTTAGAATTTTATACTTTGTTGAAACGGAATGTTTGTGGCATTTGGCAAAAAATTGGATAGTGCCCAATATTTGAGCCTTTTACTTGCATCATAAGAAAGGTGAGTTGTCCATGGAGGTTCATGAAGTGGAATTGTTTAATGAATTTGAAGCAGTATCTGGTGAATCTTGAGAAAGATTTTTGAGTGAGTTTACGTTTTCTTGCAGTTATCAAATGGTTTTTTTTTTGAGTTTATTTTTTAACTCAAACTATTTTTGAGAGAATCAAGAAATATTATTATTTTTATTTCTTATTTTTGCAAAATATTTGAATGAAAAGATATAGTCTGATACTTCAGTGTGGTGGCAAATTTTAGTTTTTATTTTTCTGAGTGAGGGTTTTTTTTGGGCCAATGTTATATTTGCAACCTCAGGGTTGCAAACAGGCGTGAATTGCCATTCATGACCCATATGGGTTGCAAACAGCCAAACACGGCCCAGGGAGTAGCAAGCCAGGTTGCTCTTGCCTTGCGCAACCCTGGGGGGTTGCACAAGTCAGGAGCAGGGGTGGCCTGTGTTTTCCCGGCCCATTTGGGCTACTCCCCCCCAAATAGGCTATTTGAGGGGGGATTAGGGGTACCTAGGCACCCCTGGACCACATGTGAGTCCTGTCAAACAAGATTTGGGGATCTGAAATACTATGTGGGACTATTATTGGACCAAAAAAAGAAAATTTGAAACTTGGAATCAAACACTCATGTACACACACACCACTTGCCCGTTGCATAAATTAATTTTTATCAACCCAAAAGTGAGCCAAATTTTGGAGTTTTTGGATTGGAAAATGCATGGAATGCTAAACTTCCATTGAATTTCTTTCAGTTTATTGGAAAAGTGGCAAGCCCACGCCCTCCTAGATTAAACAAGGCTATGTTAAAGGACTTAATGAAAATTTTACTTTACAAAGTTTTGGAGGAATTTAGGGATTTGGGTAGGGAGTTAGAAAAGAAAAAATTGGAAGCCCCAATTGCATTTTTGTCTAGAGTTACAATTGAGGAAAAAAATGTTTCTTCACAACAGGAACAAGATGTTCCATCACAACTTGAATTGACTAAAGGTGGTGGGTGACATTTCATATTTCATTTGACTGAATTGGATTTTGCTTTACAAATACTAATGTAAATAAGGGGTTCTAGAACCGCTTGACCCTCCTCCTCTGAGAGCCTTTGCTACTAGGAAAGATGCTGATATTGATTTTCAGAAATGGTCAGAAATTCATGGCTATGCATTGAAAAATTTCAAATCAAGTAAAGACAAATATATAGATTTAGCTTGCAACAGATTTCGGGTATATGAAGGGCCTTGTCTTACCAAACATCAAAGGCAAACTCATTCTAGGAATTTTGTGCGTCAATTCATGATCCCTGAAAGCAGAAAAGTAGCAGATCCCTTGTGGCATCTCTCCATTGTAAATGGCCTACACAATCCTCAATCATCAGAAAGTCCTTCAGCGCATCCTCAACTGAGGAGAATATCAGGTCAAGCATTAGGTTGACTTAGGGAAGGCATGAAAGATGGGCTCAATATGGTTCAAATGCAAAGGAAATTGAGCAAGATTGATTGTGGAGAATACATTGATGATATAGCAATCTATAATCCTAAGCAAAATTTAAAGCTTGCTGAATTGGAGGGGAAAAGTGTTATGGATGCTCTATTGGAAATGCTCCAGGAATCCCAGTGGTTTTCCAGGTCCAAATTTGGTGGAGAGGGTCACTTAGAGGCACTATTCATGGCTCATCCTGATTCTATAAAAGTATGCAAAAAATTCCATCATATCACATTGTTGGATTGTACTTATAAAACAAATAGGTATAACATCCCTTTATTGCATGTTGTAGGAATGACTTCAAACAAAAAGAATTTTACAAAGGCTTTTGTTATTATAACACAAGAAACATATGAATCTTACAGTTGGGTGTTGAAAACATTAAAGGAGTTGGCTTATGATCCCAAGAGGCTTCCAAAAGTCTTTGTGACAGACTGTTAAAAATTTCTTATTTGTGCTATTAAACACAGTTTCCCTGAGTCATCCAGACAGTGTTTTACTTGAAACTTATCTAAAAACATACAAGCAAACTGTAAAGTGCGCTTCAGTACTGACAATGACGGTGTCATACCTCGCACAACTGCAAACCAAACTGAGAGGCAAGGCCTAACCAAAAGGCTATGAAACCGGCTGAAAGACCAGTTCACTTTGCAGTTGTTATGGTTTCACATACCACCGTGTGATAGATGGTTGGCCAAAGTTTATGAAACTTTGGCGCAAGTAAGGGGCCTCTACAACCAAGGGGGAGGCAGAATCAAATGGTGCAGGACTCACAGTAAGTCAATTTATTGACTGTTGATCTCTGTTGGGAGTGCTTACTTTGAAACTTGTATACAGTTTCTCTTGAAAGACCAAGAGGATGCACTCAAGTATATGTAAAAGAATATTTTTCTTATCAAAGAGAGGTTTTTAACGGCTTGGACTTGTATCTACCAAGACTTTGGAAATAACACTATGTCTTGGGTAGAAGGAGCCCATTCCACTTTCAAACAATTACTTGTGAAATCTTTGAAGAACATTGGTTTGTGTGGGAAAATCATTGCTCTCATTTGAAGGGGATGTCAGAGGACCCATTGGCTTGAGTTTTTGGCCATTCAGGAATGGATGAGCCTTTTTCTTTTGAATCTAAATCAGTCAGAATTAACTGGACAGAAGAGAAATGAAATTGTTTACTTACTTGAGCAGATATTGATTTCAATGGTGATACAGGAATGATATCCTCCTCATTGGCCAAGTTTTCCAGTTCTTCCACCTCAGGAAGAGAGAAACCCAAAGAAGGAGGGGAGGGGTCCAAGGTTGGGTTTGACTCCTCAATCAACGTGCAAGTAGATGTGATTGAAGCTGATTACGTTTGAATATCCTCCTTGCCATTGGGTGGGGGCCACTCATAGGTTTCTTTAGGATCACCATTGCTAGGATGAGCATCCCCAGACAAGTCCTCAGCGTCAACTGAATCAGATTTTTGGGCATCAAAAGCAGCTAGGGGGTTGATGTTGGCCTTCTTTCCAAAGATTTCATCCATTTGAATATTAAAAGGAGAACTAAAGTCCAACTTATCAACCACCAAGTTGATTACCTTGGCTTTGTCAGAGTTGGTGATACCAAAGCCGGTGGAGATTGACATGGAGTGGGCCTTTTTGTACTTGGCTCAATAACTCTTGAATTGCTCCCTCATATGTTTTCATGACAGATCCAGCCTACCTTTTTTTTATTTTTGAGTTCATTTGCCATCAGGAGATACAAATTGACCTTAGAGGATGGAGGTTGGCCAACACGTTTTTCATTTTCCAATCAAAAGCAAGCATTGTACTTGGACAGAATTTTGAGCCACTTTACAAGGATGATGTGATCAGCTCTCTTGAGCTGACTTGAGTTTTTGGAAGCTAATGGGGGAGGATTGTTGGATTTTGAGCTCTGGGGGATTTTTCCTTTGGTCCATTGGATTTTTTAGTGGACTTGCAGGGGAGGATTGATGAGGGGACATTTAAAAATAGTAGGAGGGATGAAGGGCTATGAGAGTGTTTAAGAGGTGAGAGTGATGATGTGATGAGAGGATTAGAGTGATGAAGCAAAGAGAATAGAAATAGATGAGAGTGATGGAGTGACAAGAGGGATAAAGCAATGAGATTTAGGATGTGATGAAAGCAATAAAGTGATGAGAGTGATGAAGTGATGAGGATAGTGATCTAATGAGAGTTGGCTGGATGTGATGAAAGTAATACACGGATGAGAGTGTTATAATTATGGCCAGTAATTAGCTTAGGCAAATGAGCAGTATTTAAAGCAAAAGAAATGCTTGACACCTTGTGTCAATAATTGGTTGATGGGCTCTCACAATGGGGCAACAGGTTGGATGATATTGTTGATGAATTTGCTTGGATGATGAATGGATTGAAAACAGAAGGGAGAAGAGCTCCTTAAGTAAAAAAGATTGGCCTCTTGTGAACCCATGATACAACAAGCCAAAAGGCAATTTTTCCGCCCCAAAAGAGCTCTACAGGCTCTACAGGCCTTGATACTTGGTTTGGGCTACATCAGCCCACATGGCATCAGTCCCTGTACCCTTACAACCAGCCTATTCTGGTTGTTTCTGGTGTTTCCACCTCAATGGGGCTGAACCAGCCCCTGTGCTGTTCAATCCCTGGGCCAGTTGTCTGTTACAACCGGTCCTATTGCCTCACACACTGGATGGTTGCCTCATGCAACCAGCCCCTGGCCATACAAATGGCCAGGTGGGACCCAGGACACACCTGGGTCCAGTCTCAGACTCACATGGGGGGGGGGTGTGACCAGCAGTCATGCTGTCCCCCCCCTCTTTCTCTCAGGTCCCTGGAGGGGGCAGTCAAATCCCCCAACCAGGGGCCCTGGGGGTTGATACCCCCAGGGCATTGTCAATGCAAGTGGGCTGGGGGGTGGTCAAATCCCCTCAGCCCCGTCGCTCCTCCCCCTTGGTAAAGGGGGGGGGAGAGTGCCCCTGGCCTCTGCATTGCTTTGATGGTGGAGGGGTGGTCAGGTCCCCCCCCACCACTGGTTGCTTTGTTGCAACCAGCCTTGTCATCCCCTGGGCAAGGGGGTGATGAAATCCCCCCTGCCCTGACCAACCGCCCCGTTGCGGTTGGTTGCTGGCTGGTTCAACCCAGACAGCCACCCCCTTCCCCTTGCAATGGCAAGCAAGGGGAGGGGGAGGGAGCCGGGGCCGCTGGCCCTTGCTTCTGCAGCGGTGGCCGCTGTTTGAAACTGGCCGGGCCCGCGCAGGATCCCTCAGCCGCCGCAACAGCCCCAGGCGGGCCATTGGGCCCCGCGTGGGCCAAACCAAGGCATACAAGCGGCCCCAAGCGAGCCGCAGCATGGGCTGCAACACAGGCGGCGGCCCCAAGCCCAAAACCTGAGACAAACACACTTTGGCAGGCCAGCCTTTCTGGCCAAGTATGTTCAAAATAAACTGTAGGCCCAATTATGCCCATACAAGCCCATCTGGCTGTATTTGCCCATATCCCCCACCAGGCTTGTTAGGGCCCATGTACCAATGAGCCTGTTTCACGCGTTTTGAGGCCAGCTTCCCCAAATCAGTGACATCCACAAAGGCCCGTATGGTCCGTGTGAGTGTCCAATGGGCCGGAGAGGCCCATATGTACATCCCATTTGGATTACACTTATACGTAGCACACGCGTAAGTGCATACGTATTTTAACAGAGAGTAATAAATTGATAAGGATAGTGATCCAATGAGAGTTATCTGGATGTGCTGAAAGCAATAAATGGACGAGAGTGATGAAATTATCAGGATAGTGATTGGATGAGAGTTAGCTGGATGTGATGAAAGCAATAAAGTAATGAGAGTGATGAAGTGATGAGGATAGTGATGAAGAGATGAAGAGCAATGAATCAAATTTTTTTCCCTTGAGGTTGGAGTTAGAAGGAGGTGGGAAGCCAGGGGTGGATGACGTGGACAGGTGGTGGAAGCCTTTAAATACTTTATTTGAAAAAACACACTTATTTCCAGGCAAATCTGACATGTCTGATGTGAAATAAGTGGGTTTTTTTGATTGTTTAATGGCGGGTTTGAAATGGCAGATTTTGTTTGAAACCCACCATTAAACAATGGCAGGTTTGCTTAACTCTGATACGCCCTATTTTGGATGTGTGGAAACACCTTGAAGGAACTATTGAAAGTCAAATCCAATCAGTCCATGCAGCACTTCAAGACTCTTGAATAAAGTTGGGCACAGGTCTGCCAACTGAAATGTTACCTTTGGGTTACAGATTGTCGATTGATGAAATTAAACTAATTAAAGAATAATTTTAGAAGCTAAAGCGCAACCACAATGGCAAGTTGTGCTCAAATTCATATTCAAAAACAATGGGCTTGCTGTGTTCCCACATTTTAGGTGAATTACTAGCATCAAGAGGATGCATTGTGCCTGAGGATGTTCATCCTCAGTGGCAGTTAGACTATGACCCTTCCAATGAAGTAAGTGGCATTTTTTGAAGGGTAATAATTATTGGATTGAAAGTTTAATTGTTGGATTGAAGAATTGATGACTCTTTTGTTTCAGACAGTTTGAAGCACACACAGGGCTTGATGAAGAAACTCAAGTGTTAAATAAGTGGAATTCAATTTATAGGTAACAACCTAAAAAAGTTAGGTTGGAGATTATAAGGTCAACAATGAAGAATATGTCTGCTTTGATTGGGAAGCCAAGGCTTGAGCCAAATGTATTAAGGTCAAGCCATGGGCAACCAAAATTGAAAGCAACCCATCCTGAGATTTCAAAATTTGAGCATGTCAAAAGATCAATTAAGAGGGAAAAAAGTGTTAAAAGGGGAACCAAGACACCAAAGACAGTAAGTATACTTGTATTTTGAGTGAGAAATGTTCATTTTTTAGGTTTAATGAACTGAGGGGAACATGATTTATGATGTGCGATGATGGATCTTCATCTGAACCTCATAGTTCAGAGCATTAGTTTGAAGAAACACTTAAAATGGGATCAGAAATACAAAATATAGGAAGTCTTTTATTTTGAGAAATTTTCATTGTTATGGTTTAATGAACTAATGGGGTAATTTTGTCTGTATTGCAACAATGGATCTTCATCTGAATTTCATAGTTCAGTGGAAGAGACTAAAATTTAATTGGGTTTGGTGCCGTTGGAATCAGATTAATTTTTGAAGGATGAAGCAGACACAATGGAGGAGTCATACAGAAGCTCATCTTTGGTGGGTAGTTATTCCTTTAATGAGGTTAGAACTTGGCCAACTGCTTTTTGATTTTAGAAAGTGAATTACATCAATCAAATACCTGAGAACTTACATAAGTCCTTGGGTGGGGTTTGGGATCCAGTTGGTGATAGAAATTGTGTTTTTAGAGTCATTGCTAAATCACTAGGGTATGATGAGAATGGATGGTTGAAATTTTGGAAAGAAATGCTTGAAACAATGAGGAAAAATAAGGGGTGCTATTCAAAGATCCATGGGGGCATCAAAGATGTTGAAAAGACAGAAAAAAGACTCAATTTTAATGACATCAATGAAAAGATTCCCTCTTAAAAATGGCTTTCAAACCTTGAAATGGATCAAATAATGGCTGATACTTATGGAAGAAAAACATGTTTCATTTCATTGGAATCATGTTGTTCTTTTACTCCTATGGAAATGGGTGTAAAATAACAATCAGATTGTATGTTCATTTGCTTTGTTAACAAGAACCATTGGGTCCAGCTTGCATTTGAGGGAGATGTGATTCCAATACCACCCACAGTTTCCAAACCATGTTCCATGATTTCTAAAGAAGCAGCTTGTTGGGTTGATCACCTCAAAGATAAAATTGAGTTTTATTCTAACTCAAAGATTAATTTCATCATTTGGATTTGGGTTCTGATGCTGAGATTTTAATTCTATTAATGTAAATGGCTATCACATTTGGAACATCATTATGTTGAGTGTTTTGAGTTAACATCATTATGATGAGTGTTTTGAATGAGATTTTAATGTTAAGTCAGTTCAAATTGTGTTGGGATGACCCCACCTCAATCTTAACTTGTGTTAAGCTTGTGATGGGATCAGCTAAAAACAAGTTGAAATTGTTTTTTTTTGTGTTTTTACTTTAGGGCTGGTCAAAAGACTTGTATTTTTTTGGAACTTTTACTTTAGGGCTAGTCGCAAGGTGAACTGGTATTTTTTGGCCCTTTTACTTTAGGGCTATTCAAGTTGAACTTGTATTTTTTGGGACTTTTAATTTAGGGCTAGTCAAGGTGAAATTTTATTTTTCAGGGGCTAGTCAAGTTTAACTTACTTGTATTTTTTCAGGCCTTTTTCATTTTTGTTCCTTTTTTGATACTCATATTTTTTGTTTTTTTGTTTTTTGTTTTTTTGTTTTTTGTTTTTTTGGTGTTTTTTTGAATAATAGATGAAAATATTTATTTCTTTTTATTTCTTTTTATTTCTTTTTATTTCTTTTTATTTCTTTTTATTTCTTTTTATTTCTTTTTATTTCTTTTTATTTCTTTTTATTTCTTTTTATTTCTTTTTATTTCTTTTTATTTCTTTTTATTTCTTTTTATTTCTTTTTATTTCTTTTTATTTCTTTTTATTTCTTTTTATTTCTTTTTATTTCTTTTTATTTCTTTTTATTTCTTTTTATTTCTTTTTATTTCTTTTTATTTCTTTTTATTTCTTTTTATTTCTTTTTATTTCTTTTTATTTCTTTTCATTTCTTTTCATTTGTTTTCATTTGTTTTCATTTCTTTTTATTTATTTTTATTTAATTCAATTTATTTTTGTTTATTTTTGCTTATTTTTATTTATTTTTATTTATTTTTATTTATTTTTATTTATTTTTATTTATTTTTATTTATTTTTATTTATATTTATTTATATTTATTTATTTTTATATATTTTTATTCATATTTATTTATTTTTATTCATATTTAGTTAACTTTATTCATATTTATTCATATTTACTTATTTTTTATCTATTTTTAATTATTTTTAGGCTGGCCTTATTTTTATTTATTTTTATTGGCCCGCCATTTTTATTTATTTCAATTTGTCCTTTATCTTTTTTATTATATATATATATATATATATATATATTTGCAAACAGGTAGTTAACGGCCATTTACAACCCTTTTGGGTTGCAAAAGGCCATTCACAACACCAAGTCAGGTTGTGAGGCGCCATTTTCAAGCAAGCCGGGTCACAAGCGGCTTCTCACAACTGCAAAGGGTTGTAAGCAGCCGTTTTCAACCCAAATCAGGTTGCAAATTGTGCCACGTGACCCCTTTTAGGTAGTGAATGGGGGTTTCAAGGTTGTAAATTTAACATTGGCCTTTTTTTTTTCTTTGATGATGATTGCAGTTGAAAAGTTAAAAATTAAAAAACTGTGATGAGAAGTGATTTTTTTTCATTTTTGATGGAATATGAAATTCCAGGATGAATTATTTAGTGCATGCAAAAGTTTTGGTTGTTTTCCTGAAGGTGTGGTGAGTGATGATGAGTGGTGTTTTGAGTTGTGTTGAATGTATTTGAGTTTATGTTGTGGGAAGAAGGAAGTATATTTATTGTTTATTGGAGATTGTTTTGGAAAAACAATGTGAGGGAGCAGCTTTAAAGCATTCAGAATAATATTTTATATCTTATTATTCATTCAAAAGTTTTCAGACACACTCACCAAACCCAGAAATCAGTTCAATTTATGAAATCATGATTAGAGTTTTGAGGTTCAAAAACAGCTGTATGTTTTGAAAATGTGCTTTGAAAAGTTTTAATAATTTTAATGCACACCTGAATCTTCATATATCTATATAATTCTCTTTTAACAAAGCTCAAAAAATGACTTCAAATCCCCATTGATGAGTTGATTTTTCCTTTGTATCCAATTATTCAGGGTGAAATGAAGCTCAAAAACTTTGTGTCATTCTTTTCAAGGATATTTCAGTTTCTGAATTCTGAAAAGATTCAAGTTTCCTGAGGAAAACGGTTTACCAAATCTTTCAAGGAAATTCTAGCATTTTTTTTTTGAATTTGTTCCATTTTTGAGGGGAAAATCAATTTTAAAAAATTGCGGGAAAAATACTCTAAAATCTCAGGAAAATTATTCCACACTCTCAGGAAAAATATTTCAAAAATTTAGCAATTTTTATGGATCTAAACCACCAAAAAAATGGGAAAAAATTGATCAAGATCTGTAAAAAGGGGATAAAAATGAGGAAAAACTGTACTTCTTTTACAAAAAAGTTTGAAATGATTTGGGAAGGGCTCAAACTCCCCATAAGCTAAACCAAAGGAATTTGGTTTTTCTTAAAAACTTATTGTCACAGTTGAATTCCTGAAGTTATAAATAAAATAATAAAAGCTGTGAATTCAAGTACATAAAGTTGAACTCAGAAATTCAAAAAAACACTAAATAGCTAGAATTTGAGAATTTGGGGCATGAAATCAATCATTCAATTTTCAATTTTATTTTCAATTTTTCAATTTTTTTTTTTTTTTGATTTTCTTGTAGGGAAATCTCTTCTCATTCCCCAATCCTTAAACTCACATAATTTTTACTTTGCTCCAATGCTCTCTGCTCTTGCATTTTTCCTTAAACTCATTTTGTTTTTGTTATTTGTTATTTTTTTTTTGAATTTGTAATTTACTTATATTGCATGTTAAGGTCCCCCAAAGAAAGTTATCAAAATTTTTTGGTTGTATTTAAACACCTTAAAAATCCCTTCATAAATAAAAAAATGGGGGGTTTCTAAATTTTTGGCCCCTACTTTAAAGCTTTTTTTATTAAATATTTTGTAATTTTTTATGCAGAGTTCCATCTTCCATTAGGGTGTATCAGAGTTAAGCAAACCTGAAATTTTTTAATGGCAGGTTTCAAACCAAGTCTGCCATTTCAAAACCGCCATTAAAAATCAAAAAAACCCACTTATTTCACATCAGACGTGTCAGAGTTACCTAAAAATGAGTGGGGTTTTTCAAGTAAAGTATATAAAGGTTTCCACCACCTTTCCACTTCATACACCCCTGTTTTCAACCTCCACCAACCTCCAAAAAATTTTATGTCCAACCTCATCTGAAAAAAATTTGATTCATTGCTCTTCATCTCTTCATTGCTATCCTCATCACTTTATTGCTTTCATCACATACAGCTAACTCTGATTGTGTCACTATCCTCATTGCTTCATCACTCTCATAACTTCATCACTTTCATTGCTTTATTGCTTTCATTACATCCAGCCAACTCTCATTGCATCACTATCCTCATCACTTCATCACTCTCATCACTTTATGGCTTTCATCACATCCTAACTCTCATTGCTTTATCCCTCTTGTCCCTTCATCACTTTCATCTCTTCCTATCCTCTTTGCTTCATCACTCTCATTCCCTCATCACTTCATCACTCTCATCACTTCATCACTCTCATCACTTCATTGCTTCATCCCTTACTCTTTCAAATGGCCCCTCAGCAATCTTCCCCCCACAATTAAACTAAAAAATCCAATGGAACAAAGCAAACATCCCCCAGGAAATCAACATCCAACAATCCTCCCCCATCAGCTTCCACAGGCTCAAGTCAGCCAAAGAGAGCTGATCACATCATCCTGGTAAACTGGCTCAAAATTCCATCCAACTACAATGCTTGCTTTGGATCCAACAATGAAACATGAGTTGGCCAACCTCCTTCCTCTAAGGTTAATAGTTTTCTCCTGATGGCCAATGAACTCAAGAATAAAACAAAAGGTAGGCTGAATCTTTCATCCAAACAGATGCAGGAGCAATTAAAGAACTATTGAACCAAGTACAAAAAAGCCCACTCAATGTCAATCTCCACCAGCTTTGGTTTCACCAAATCCAATAAAGCAAAGGTTATCAAGTTGGTGGTTGATAAGTTGGACTCCATTTGTCCTTTTTATATTCAAATGGATGAAATCTTTGGAAAGAATGCCAATATCACCCCTTCAGCTGCTTTTGATTCCCAAAAATCAGATTCAGTGGATGCTGAGGACCTGGCTGTTGATACTTGGC
The DNA here is from genome assembly GCA_025617555.3 of Puccinia polysora. NCBI lineage: Eukaryota > Fungi > Basidiomycota > Pucciniomycetes > Pucciniales > Pucciniaceae > Puccinia > Puccinia polysora. The sequence goes on from CM062629.1 coordinate 44,727,013, forward strand.
CTAGAAATGATGATCCCAATGAAACCTATGAGTGGCCTCAATCTGATTTGGAGGAGGATATTCCAACAGAATCGGCTCCAATCACATTTACATCAGCATTGATCAAAAATTCAAAACCTCACTTGCACCCCTCACTTCCTTCTTTGGATTTCTCTCTTCCTGGGGTGGAAGAACTTAACAACTTGGCCAACAAGGAGAAAGTTATTCCTGTATCACCACCATTGTCATCATTTGCTCAAGGAAGGTACCAATTTCTTTTCTCTTTTGTCTGGTTAATCCTGACTGATTTAGATTGTAAAAAAACCGGCTCATCCATTCCTGAATGGCCAAATACTCAAGCAAATGGGGCCTCCCACATCCCCTTCAAATGAGAGCAATGACATTCCCACACAAACCTCCTCTGCAAAGGGAAAGCAAAAGGCCCCCAATTCCATCAACATCAACCCCAGTAGCATTCAAAAGATGAGAAACACTTCAAATTTTTTGGGTTTTGAGGAGATCATGGAGAGCTAAGATTCTGAAAAGCCCATTGGATTCTCCTTGTTTTCCAAATCAAGCTCATTCCTATTCCCCTCTGAAAAACAGTGAAATCACAAATTGAATCTGAAAAACTTCAGTTTGAAAAGGAGAAGTGGGATTTTCAACTGGAAATTGATTTTAAAAAGGAGAAAGCCAAGAGTTTGGCTCATCAACAAAAATGGGATGCTGAGTGGAAGTTGAAACAGGCTGAGCTAGATTTTAAAAAATAGGAAAAATAGAAGGATTGACAGCAAGTACAACTGTAAATGGAGAGGGAACAACTGGCAACAGAATAAAAGAATAAGTAGTCAATGGGTGTGGCGTGCAGTTGTAGCAGTAGAACAGTAGATGAATTAAAGCATATTACTCAAATTCTGGGCTTGTAAATATATTTTCCCTGATGAAAAAGTTAAAAATAAAATTATTTTTGATTAAAACAATGGTTACAAAGCTTAATACTATTTTTAACCCCACCAATGAACTAATTTTTTTTATTTATATTTGTTTTCCTAGAGTATATTTTTGCACTAGCTAAGTCCCTGAAAATTGTTTGAGTTTTTTTGTTAATTTGCATGGACATGGCCATTCTGGTATGGGTGGCAGTGTCCACAGCAGGAAATGTAAAATGCTTGAACTGATGTGCTGCCCAAACCATTTTCACTATACTTTTTTGCTTGAAATCAATTCCAAACCCCAGGTCTGGAAAAGTTGTCCATTTGATTTCTTGGTTGGAACTGCAAGTAAAAAGGAATACCCCAAGATTTCCCCTTTGTCAATGTGAGGTGAGTTGTAAAAAGAGTTGTATGTGAAAGTGACATGCGGAGAGCAGTCAAAGGGTGTAGGCTGGGAACTAAATTCCAGAGATGAGAAGGATGGGATGAGGTTGTCCTTCATTATTTCACTGTTTGATTCAAAGTGAATCCTGGCCAAATTGCAAAACATTTTTCCCAGAATTTGAGAGACTTTGTTGGCCTTAAGGTTGAGACAAGTGTACTCTTGAGGGGAAGATTGAATGGATGATTTCTTCACATAGCTTCCAAATAACTCAAAAGGGTGCATTGATTTTTGCCATCCAATTGCCCACATTTTTCCACCCAAAGATTTTGAGGGACCAACAGTGTTGACAATTTTTTTGTCTGGTGAAGGAAAGTTGTCACAAAGTTGATGTCCTTCTTATCTTGGTTGGAAAGTTTATCCAATGGGACAAATTTAATTATTGCAACAAGACCCTTGTGATCAGAATTATTGAGAACAATTACTTTCCCATGCGTGAAGAAATGGAATTGCTTGATTGTCTGCTTGGCATGTTCAAACTCAGTGGGTGAGGGTTTTTGATTGTTCTTTTTATTTTCAGCAGTGATGGCAGGATACAGATTCAAAGGTTTTAGTTTCCATCCAGACCATACAACCTTTTCATTGATGCCCCCCTCTGCAAGTTCCAAAGAGATTTCTGATGCCCCCATTTGATCCCTCTTTTGCTTTAAAGCACTCTGCTTGCCACCTCTCTTTATATTTGTCACCTCATCTTCTTCCATCTTGTTCCCTCCCAGGAAAATTCTCCGCTTGGGGTGAGGATCAAGAAGGGATTCAATTTGGAGTATAAAATTGTGAGTTCAGTGGGAGAAGCAAGAGAATGGAAGAAAAAGGGGTAAAAGAAGGGTTACAAAAAAACCCCATGTCAGTCATATGATGACAAAAATAATTTAAAAAAACAAAAAAACAAATACCAGGGTGTGAAAAAAACGGGCTGGGGTCAGTGGGCCAAGGAGGATGGGGCAGGCCGGGATGTATTGGCTGGGGAGGAGGTGGGGCTCCATTGGCTGGGCAGGAAGAGGGGGGGTTGCTTTGTCAGCTGGGCAGGGGCCGGCGGCAAGTCAAAAAGGGGGTGGGTGGAGCGCGCGGGGGGAGGCCTTTGGCAAGGGCAAAGCAAGAGGGGGCTGTTGGCAAGTGCAAAGCAAGAGGGGGCCATGGTCTTTGACGTTGGAAAGCCAAGGGGGGGGGGAGGCAAGAGGGGGCCGTGGCCTTTGGCGTTGGTGAGCAAGGGGGTGGCCGTTGATGTGGGCAAGCCAAGGGGGGGGGAACGTTGGCCTCCACAAGCCAAGGGGGGGGGGGGGGCAAGAGGGGGCTGTGGCTGTTGGCCTCGGCAAGCAAGGGGGTGGCTTTTGGTGTTGGAAAGCAAGAGGGGGGGCCTTAGTTGGGAGCAAGGGGGAGGGAAAAGGGTGATGAGGATGAGGGGGGGGGGGGAGCTTACCTTGGGAATCAACCAAGGAGGTGAGGTGGGGGGGGGAGGCTTGGATGGATGTCATTATTGGATGATGGGGAGGATGAGGAGGAGGGGGGAAGCTTACCAGGTGTGTTGGTGAGGTGGAGGTGACGGGTGAGGTGGAGGTGGTGGGTGAGGAGGAGAGTGGACCAGTGGTTTGGTGGGGTGAGGTATTGGGTCTGTTTTGTATAAGTCCACCAAAAGAGAAAACAAAAAACCCCCAAGTGAGTCAGCCTAGGATTCTTGGTTGAACAACCAAAACAAAAAAATACAGTGAAGGGATTTTTTACCTATTTCAAAATCAAACATTTATCATCAAAGCAAGCAAGGGTGAGAGGTAGAATTCTTTCTCTCATATAAGAAGATGAGAGACAAGATGAGACAGGGATGACTTGAGGCAGATTTGGAATATCATCTTAAAATTATTTTTCCCATTCATCTTTGATGTTGGCCAATAGGTTGTGAAGGATTACACAAGTGATAATCCAGTTGCTGAGGAACTTCATGTCTTTGAGGTTTTGAAGCTGGTTTTGAATTTCCCTTAAGCTGACCCATCTTCCTTTCAGGACTCCTATTGAATGCTCAATCCAAACTTGTTATTGGGCAAGATGATAGTTGAAATCAGTTTTTCCTTGATCATTGGACAAAACATTCCGGTATGCTGGAACCACATATTTCCCACTAGAATAAGCAAAATCATCCAGAAGTTATTGATATTGATCAAAGTAGTTCTCTGGTTGTTGGGCAATCCGCATCTGATTGAAAACATATGAATCATGACAAGAACCCGCAAGGCCAGTGTGGAGGGATATCAACTTCTTGTTTTTATCACAAACTAGTTGTAGGGACACAGAGTATCTAAAAAAAGAGATGAAACATATTTGGTCAGTGTGTGATCCAAATTTTTATCAAATTTATTGGAAAAGAATGAATAAATTGCCTCTTCTTCCAATCAAAATAATGGTTTCCATCTGGCTTGGGTTTTTGACTCAAGGGGATAGTGGTTCCATCAACAAAACAAATGCAACCTGGAAAGCCTTCTGTCTCCATTAATTGAGATATCTCCTTGTGTTCTTCTTTGGTTGGCCAAGAAAGGAATGAGCAATGGAAAGATAGGATAGCAATCACGACTCTTTTGGTGTATAAGTCAATGGTTCCATAACCAACTGAAAATAGATTTTCTAATTGATGAATTGCTGCTCCATTTCCATTGGATCCCAAACTACAAAGAGCAATGGCCAGTTGGATAGCTGGATTGCATTGAGGATTCCAAGAATTTTTCTGGAAGATCTGGTGGTCTTCAATCATCTCCGAAAGATTTATGAATGAAGGCAATAGAGTTTGGAACAGTCACTGAAAGCTTAAGTTGGGGAGGAGATGAAGCTTTTGCCTCTCATACATAGGATTGTGGAGAGTTTTTCTTCTTGAAACCATGTATTGCTTGTCTAATAGAGAATTAAAAGCCAACCAATTTGATTCCAAATTAAAGTCTGAATCAGAGTCTGAATGGGAGTCAAATAGTAACAAAATTTCACTCATATTTTTGCTTTTCAACTTGCTACTGGGAAGTTTGATTGGACATGTTGATATGAGAAAGATGGTGATGGGATTTGGGGTGATGAGATGATGATGGGATTTGTGTGAAAGGATAGAGATGTGAAGCAATGGAGATGAGATGTGTGTGATGTGATGGAGATGAGATTGGTGTGGATTTTCTGAGGCGGAGGTGCCAACAGGTGTTTGGATGTGATGGATGGTGGATGGATGATGATGCAAAACTGGCGGGTTTAATGGCGGGTTTGATGTTTTAAATCCGCCATTTTCATGAAACCAGCCATTAAAAATGGTGGGTTTTGTCAAAAAAAAATGGCAGGCTTCTAATGGCGGGTTTGCTAACTCTGATACACCCTATTGTATCAATTTATTTAAAAAAGAATATTATGGGGAATTTTAACAGTTGTTTTTGCCTCTCAAATATTCAAGAAAATTCAAGAAAGCCACAGAGAAAGGCACTATCTTGAAGCTTTTAAAAAAAATAGTTTTTTGGGGTTTTCTATTTTTTTGGGGGTTCATGCCTGTAGACCACATTCAAATAAACTGAAAAAATTTATTTTTGGAATTCATTGAGATTAGTTAACCCCTTAAAAATCTACCTAAAACCCAAAATTAATATCATGAAGGGATTTTGGTGACCTTTTTGGACCATTTTTGGAACCCTCTTTGCACTGATTTTTGGGAACTTCTGGAGCCATATTCTAATGAGAGATGCTGAATAAAAAAAAAATACTATTTTTTTTAAATATTTGGAACAGTTCTCCCCCTCAAATTCATTGATAATACACCTTTCTGGGTTTAGTCTGAATTTTTGACTTATTTTTCATGAAGATATAATGAAAAATATCATATGAAATATTTTTTTGAATATATAAATTCTACCTCCTAACATTTTGTAGAGGATAAATTATCTTCTCTACCTTAGCTTGCCTTCCTCCTGTCAGCTGATTCCCTGGCTGCAACCGCAGCAGAGCACAGGCATCATTGCAAGCCAGGGCGCTGAGACCTGTTGGAGTGTACAAGAGCCATGAGGACAAGGGGGAGGGTGAAGGGACAATCAGAAGGAGGACAAGAGAAAGGATAGGACAACCCGTCAAGCCAAAAATTGACCTACACTTCCCAAAGCTCTGCATACAAAGGCCTTACCCGGAAAGGCAAATTCAGAAGGAGCTACGTCTGAATTGCTCCATTTTATTTTAAACGTCTTGAGAAGTAAGGTTGAGCTAGCTGAGCAGGACCAGAAGGTAGTTTCTTGGTACATCCCTTTTTCCTTTCCTCTCATCTTTCCATTCCTCTCAAGGCTGGTATAAGAAAAATCAGACAGATGTACAAGGGTGATATCAGGTTGAAAAACACACTTTGGTTGAAGGGTTTGATGTTTATGAGTTTTTCTAAAACTGGATAGGAGGATGCTCAAGAACCTTGAATCCTTCAAACAACTCATCAATCAATGCCTCATTCTGTTTTTTTTTTCCCCCTCTCTTCTATCTCATTCCATCCTTGTTCATAAAGTTTTTTTCTTCCCTCTCATCCTATCTCTCATTCTCAAACAAAATCTATCCTATTTCATATCTTCTTTCAAAATTAAAATTTATCTATTTTTCAATTTGTATGAGTGAGTTTTTTTTTTTAAAAAAAAAAAAAAAAAAAAAAGAAAAGAAAAAAGAAGAACTCTAATTTCAATTAAATAAGAATTCCCTAAACCAATATTCAAAGGCAAAATAAAAATAGAATAGCCAAAAAAAAGGAGGGCAATGTTGAATTTGCAACCCTACATGACCCATTCACAACTCAAAATGGGTTGCCTGGCACAGTTTTCAACCCATCTGGGTTGTGAATGGCTTTTTTCAACCCATCTGAGGTGTGAACCACACCACACAATCCATTATGAGTTGTGAATGGGTTGTGTAGGGTTGCGAATTTCACATTTTATTTTATTTATTTATTTATTTTATTTATTTAAATTTTTTATTTATTTAAATTTTTTATTTATTTAAATTTTTTTTATTTATTTATACATTTTTTATTTGTTTATTTCTTTATTTATCTATTTATTTATTTATTTATTTATTTATCTATCTATTTATTTATTTATTGATCAATTGATTGATTGATTTATTTTTAGTTTACTTATTTCTTTTTATTTTTTTTTCACAACTCATATGGGTTGTGAACAGCTTTCCACACCCGTTTGCAACCCCTGGGTTGCAACTTTAGCATTGCCCCCCCCCCAGAAAAAAAAACTGGAACTTGTGTTTTTTTTTTTTTTGAGATCCCAGACATGATCTTCTTTCTAAATACATACAAATTTAGGACAGAGAGAGAGAGAGAGAGAGGAAAGGTTGAACTTGAGACAGATTGATTTGGTCCAAGACAGGAACTATAGAAATGGATCACAAGGAAGATAAAAAGAGAGAGAGGGGGGGAAACAATCCTGAAAAAACTAGAGGCCAGACCTGGTGAGAAAAAAAAAACATGAACAAGAACAGTACCAAGGATCATGAAACCTGGTCACCAAGCTTGAGACCATCACCTCCATCCACCAGAAGATCCAGGATCTGGTTTCAACCCTGTGACCCTGAGCTAATTGATACAGATTAGCTTTGGGGAGTGAGTTAAAGAGATCAGTGGATGGTCATGAGATGGGATCCATGGATTCAAGAAATTAAGGTCAACCTTGAATTTTTTTTTCTTTTTTTTTTTCTTAGGGGTGAAGAATTGAGTCTCAAGGAAATCATTGGCTTTTTAACTTTTTTATTTTTTTAAGCGGGGGGGGGGGGGAGGGAAAGATGATGATTCTCATAGGTTCAATATCATCCAACTCAAACTTCCTAGCTCAGGATGAGGATGACCAGGATACCTTGGGTGGAGTTCTTGATCATCCAGCCCACTCAACCGGCTTGGATTTGATTCTTGATGTAAGGAGCCAACTCAGGTGGTGAGAGTGTTGTAGCAAGCTCATTCAAGTAGATCTTGTCACCTCTTCATACAGCCAGGCATGACTGAGATCCCATTGACACTTTTATCATCCATTCTCAAGTTTCATTTATTTCATTTCTCTCACCAGTGTCCATAGAGAAAACATCTTTGCTGACAACTGATCCCATCCAAGTCCTGGAACTTGCAGCCCTTTCAGTTTCGGGGTCAAAATTGAGAAATGTGGTTGCCAATCAATCCCACACCATGAGTATGTGTGCTCATACAAAGTGAAAATCCATCAGGTTTGTCTTGATGGGTAATGGACTGACATAGATTCATCCTTCAACACATGGGGACTGGCAGGTGCAGCTGCTATCATACTTTTCAACAATTTTTCTCAAGCCGGTCAGTTTTGGATCTGGCCACGCCCTTGGGTGCACTCCTGGGAGAATCCTGGGAGAATCCATCAGATGAATTGGGGCCAATGTCTTCGAGTCGGATCCCTTGAGTAAACCAGAGCATACACATACAAATAGTCTGTTGATCTAACTTCTAAGATACTTCCCATCTTTCGATTCAAAGCGGACTGACAGATAACTGACACACGGTCGAAAATTCTACCGATAAACATGAAAAAACTACGCAGGTGATCGGTTTGAAGAAAATCTCGAAATGAATTGGAGAGGGTCAAGATTTCAAGTAAAAGACTTATGGATGATACACGTGATCATAGCAAGATACTTATCAGCGTGTGTATGGAAGATTCTCAATTGACGACGATCGCGCGTTCTTGACCTTTAATGGTGACCCCTTTCCTACTTGGACATAAATCAGAAACTCGATTGTTGCCATAAACAGAGATTGACTTCAAGTTGATCATATGATCTAGAAACGCTCTAAAAACGCAAGCACGGTGGGAGGCGTCAAAGGAATCGATCTCGGGTTAGCAAAGTTGGCATTTCCTCGTCTAGTGACTTGAGTCCAGCTTATGTCTTTCATTCTTCCGACCCTTCATTTCTTCAAATAGAAAAGTGACACGGATAAGAAGCTGGATAGTACTCAACTTGATAATAAAATCGTCCACATCTCGGACAAAGCTGACGTCCAATGATTCCAAATTCCTGGTCTCGGCGGCCAATCTTTCGAGCGCCTCAGTCCGAAGTTCATCGACACTATTGAGATCTAGGGTCGTTAGCGTTTTGGCCGAGTGGTCCAGAATCGAGAAGAGTGCTTCATTCCCAACCTGGGTTGATAAGAATGGCAATCCGGCAAAAAAGGGGTGGGAAGTACATCATGAGCTCATCAAACTTCGGAGTACACACAAATCGTAATCACATCTTTGCGGATTCCCCATAAGCAAAGAGCCTACTTTGATGCAGCGAGAGAGGTTCAAGTAAATTAAGCCAGGTCTTTCAGCTTCTTTCAATTTCGTAAATAAATTTTGAACTCCGGCAGTAGTTATCTCCTTAAGACCGTTGAGGTTCAGGCTAGTTAGTCTGAGACAATGAGAACCAACTCCGTCATTCAGGACGGAATCGGTCAGATTTTTATTTTGACTAATATCGAGTCTTTCAATCGTTGACCCTACTGCTGCCAAACACCTGAATCAGGTTTGTTTTTGTAAGTGTGGATCAAAAAAAGGGGATCAGAATAAGTTTCCACAGTTTATCGGAGACCGAATATCGAACAAACCTATTGAAAGCATCGTCTGTTAAAGCTTCGCCGGTGGCCCCATTCTTGATACCCGCGTTAGAAATCGCCAAGTCCTTAAGTTGGTGAAGACCCGCTTGAGCGATGAGATCGAGGGCTTGATGATCCAACAGGCCGATGTCATTTAAATGTAAGGAAGTCAAGTTCTTACAAGAGCCCACTAGAGATCGTACGCAGTCAAGATCAAATCTGGGTGACTGTTTCAAACGAAATCCGGCGATTTGGGGAGCTTGTACCAATTCAACTTGCTCGACAGCACAGCCCTCACCATCATCAGCGTCGACCGACATCTTATCTTCATCATTCGACGGTATCCGTTGGATAGTTCTTGGTTTAGTCCATATCTCCAAGGCCTTTAGCCATGATTCCTTCCGGATTAGGTACGCCCCAAAGAGCTCCAACTCTCTAAGCTTGGGCAGTCGCTCGGCATAAGTTTCGAGGACCTCTCCAGTCATATGTCCACACAAATTCAAAGTCAACTTTTCGAGGTGAGGGCAAAATGAAGGTATATTCTTCAGGTGTGAATCCCGTAAATCTGGTGGAGAAAATGATAATTCTGAGTCATTTTCTCATTCACTTTCTTCCTCTTTTATCAAAACCCGGGGGAAGATGGGGGGGCATCTTGTCAAATCGTTCGAAGAAAAAAGGCACAGATGACAGATTTGATTCAAAGTGGTGGGTTGGTTGCTCACGTATGCAGTCAAATAATTTTAGATCAGAATAAGCAGCATCGACGAATAATCGCAGGTTGGATGGAGTTAATTGTCGGTGTTTGCAGACGATTTGACAAATTTTTTCAAGACTGTGATCATGAGGTGTATGAGCCAGATTAGTTAGGTAAGCGGAGAAAAAGATAATGATTAAAATGCCCAGTGGACCAGAGAGCTCTTCTAAGACGAAATCCATTGCATCAATTGCAGGAGTTGCTTACTTGACGCTGCCGACGTTGCCGAGAGCCTCGATCGAATCCATGTTGCGGGCAATGGTGGTGATACAAGCCATTTGTAAAGTTTGAATCGAAGCTTCGGACCAAGGTTGTTTGATGATTTGATTCTTGGTAGTTTTGCGCTTCTTGATGGGTGGAGCGAAAGAGCCCTTTGGGTTCTTGGAATTAGAAGATCGCCCGTCATCCTTGGCCTCTTGGGCGCAGCCATCGCAGAGTTGACCGGTTCGGTTTGACGAGTGGATCGTATAACGAGTGACCGTGAATCGTTTTCCACATTCGACACAGGTCGTGATCAGACCCGGTTTCCGGTCGGCGTACTTCCCCGGTTTAGGTTTGAGCTCAGGATCCTCCGATCGATCTTTTTTCTTGATCGATGATGTGGATGCTACTGGATTCGAGACGGGTACATTCGAGGAGGAGGATGGATTGGTCTGACTGACTGGCTGGTTCGAACGGATCTGATTCTGCTTGTGGTTCTTCGACGGAGGATGGTCGTCTAAATTATCCGAGTCAGGTTCTGAATCATCCCGATCATCATTCTCTGACCCATCGGTTTCCTCGGGTATGGCCAGCCGATCCGCCGAAGAACGTTCTTGCTGCCTGAGTGAAGTAAACCGATTGACGTTCCTAGGGCGAATTCCTTGTTCCTAGAAGTGCGCGCGCATGCGATGGTGGGGGGAGAGGAATGGAGGAAGTCAGTACTTTTGGATGGCTTGAGGAGGAAGACGAGGTGATGATGGATTGAAAATGGGAACAGAAGGGGAAATCGAGGATGTAGTTGTTGACCTTTAAGAAAGAGGTCAATGCAGACGTAGGGCCGGTGACCGCTGAGGTGGATGGGATGCGGGAGGGACCAGGGGGGTGTGGTGTGGGATCGATGGGAGTAGGATGGTGGTTGACGACCGGAGCTTGATGGCTGGTGGTGGGGTCGGATGGGTGATCGATAGTCGTTGGCCTCCTAGATGATGATGATGGTCCCTGGGATGGTTGAGGCTGGTTGAATCGAGTTGGTCGAGCCATGTGGATGGAGTGATCGGATAGAGGTGCTTGATGACTACCGAGCAGGAGTAGAAGGGGAAGCCAATCCGACTTGGGCAGGCATCTGTTGGGATCCTGATCAGTTGACCAGGGGGTGGGAAGCGGCGAAACAGGGGCGGTGGAGGGGGGGAAGGAAGGCGGTAGACTGGCGGCGGTGGGACGGAGCGCGCTTTGTCTGAAGATGGCGGGCGGGTGTCGTGGTTTTGGGATGATGAAGAGAATAGCAGCTGGGTGTCCACTGTCGATGTGGTGGTTGCAGACGCAAAGCTATCACCCACCATCCACCTCAGCTTCTGTTTCCCAGCTCCTTATAGACTTCTCTACTTGGAGCCAGCTATTGCAAGAATATTTTTTTTTGTTTTTAAAAATAAATATCTGGATATTTCTAGATATTTATAGTAATCAACATCCATACCATTGACGTCATACTTACCACCCAGCAATTTGGCGAGAAGTCGGTCGAGGTGCATACATGTATGGGAGTACAGGTATGCATATCGACTCGCTCCATCGGGTACGGGATGCGGGGACTTCCGACTTTCCCCACGGGGGCTGGGTCTCGACTCACTAGTGCTTCCACCCCGGGGTAGCGAGCTGAGCTAGGCTTCAGTCGATTGGGTTTTGTTTGAGCCTTCCAACAAGCCCAGTCAAACCTGTTGGGTGTATGACCAAGTTTTACATCATCCACAACTACTCTTACCCTTTTTCGTCGATGAATCGAGCACGCAAGATAATACTTACAAGTCGGAGGTGGTGTGCATGGTACGGATTTATAAGCGGCCAAGATTTCGAAAAAGGCTTAAACCAGGTCACTTCGCCGTCGACCTTCAAGTTATCCCCTGTAGAGTCCAAACCCCCTCTCCCTCTACCAACAAAAAAAAAAAACCGGCAGAGACCTTCTCTAGCACAGCACCCTGAGACCAAAAACAGCAAGATAGGAATCCGGCAGGGATAGTTTTTAGGATCAGGATGAAGAACAGAATCAGATTCCGCATCTCGAGATCGCCCCGGAAGAGGGAATCAGTTCGCTTGTCGATCCTGCCTGAAGAGAAAATCATGAAGAGATCTCCTACCAAGAAGACTTGGTTGGTCAGACTGCCTGCATTAATACAATAATGTATGTATGTCTGGGTTCATCGGGCGGCAAGTGACCTACTTCCCCCCCGGCTAGTTTCTTCTCGTTCGAACAGTCATACCACCCAAGTCTCCTATTGCTGTTTTTCCTATAAATCTCCGGTATCCTTGTTCCCTTGGATCTCACTATTCCCAAGGTACCATACCATGGATATGTTGAAATTGTTCAACAGGTCATCGATTATCCTTTCAATTTCCTGGAAGGGGTATTGTCTTAGTTCTGGTTTGCAGGCTTCACGCGTTCTGACCATGACTCTCCGGTTTTTAATGGAGTTAATGGCTTTCTCCATCATGCTCTTCTCTCAGAAGACTTTATCATACGTACATCAGTAAGGCTGCTAAAATTCTGGCCTGGCCGCTTTGGGTTCATCATCGGAGATGGCCAAGCCATGCCCGCATGTGTAGGAAAGGGACGCGTTGGCCTTCAAGAGGTCTGCAGCACCGGTCCCGCCCTTCTCAAGTACAAAGGAATCCATCACACAAAATCATTAGATGAAAGGGTGAGCACTCAGCTGCAGTGATGATTCCCTAGGCCATTTGCATCGCCTCCGGTATTGCATGGTCCTTGGTAAGGTATGAGATCCTCCTCTCTCCATGGGGGGGGCATAGCACACAAAATTGATCACGATTTGCTCTAGGTCCACATCGAGGCCTTTTGTGATCTGATCCGCTGCTAAAAATCTAAAGATTGTATGAATTGGGCAAGAGAATTGGTCTTCAAACTTACCTGTAAGATGAGATCTTGGACTTAAATTTTAGTCTTGAATATACGGTTAGTTTTTGGAGAAAGAATGTGATATAAAAGCTTTAAGTAGACCCCTGAATGTTTTTTGATAATGTCCTTCCGGTTTCTAATGAAGGTGAGAGGGGTGGCTTCAAAGGTGACCAGAGTGAAACCTGCTCTAATTTGGTCTGCCTTGCTGGCCAAGATTTCCAATTTAGCTTTGCTTGATAAATTTCCCCAGACAGATGCACCAGGTTTAATTCACAAGAAGGAAGACTATCAGGATCAGCTTTCACCTATTGTGCTCATCTACACCCTTTCTGGTGCTCCCAAATATTATGAAAATTTACACAGTTCTTGTGATACAGTCCTTTAGGACTTGTATGGTCTTACTGTATGAAATTTGGGGTCTAGCTATATCACCAGCCATGTCATGATAGGTTTAGCTTGCAAGGTCTTATCACCAAAGATTAGTGTTCCTTCTGAGATCTCTCCTCTTATTGACCACACAAATTAGGTTTTGGTTGGGTTGAAAATGGTGTTATATTGAATACTTCATGAAAAAGGTCTGACCCTGTCCTGGATAAGAATTTCTTGTTTTCTCCATATTTTAGAACTTCAGCCAGATGAAATAACACATCTAAATAACCAATCAAGGTAGCTTTTGGTTTAACAAGAGTATTTTTTTGTCAATGGTTAGTTCAAGAAATTCAAAAGAATAAAAAAAGAGGGGAACCATGGTGAATCCCAGTTTTCAAATTGAAATCTGGTGAGAAAGAGATGTCTAGCCTTCTTTTATTTAATCTATATATTCCATAGAAATTCTTCTATGAATGAAACTAAGTTTTCTAGTCCTATCTTCTAAAATATTCACTGAATTAGCTGGATAGGTATGACAGAGTAATATGCTGAATTGAAAACTTGGAGGGGGGCTTTCACATCTTGATTTTCTTCCCACTTGTGCTGGGTCCATTGTTCCAGGGTGAAAATTGTATGATCAAAATCCCCAGACTTTCAAACATCCACCACACATGGTGAAGGGGGGCAAGGAGTAGGTGGACAGGGTGCAAATTGGAAGAGGCCAATTCTGAATGGAATCTCAAAGTTAGAAAATATCTTTGAATTTCAAACCTAATGCTATGAAGCCAAGTGCAAGATCCAAGAGGAAATTTTTTGATAAGTAAACTTAGACAAGATAAATCTAATACTTGTTAGTCATCAAATTCAGGAATGTCTGGCATTAACTAACTGAGTAAAAATTGACAAAAAAAAAGGCTTTGACTTTTAAGTTAATCTACAACCTATTTACATGCAAATTCAAACCTGAAAAATTTCTTCTGAGTTTGCAAGGAATTTTTTAAAAGTAGCATGAGCCCCTTCAACCCAAGACATTGTTTTATTTCCAAAGTCAGTTTTTTGGCAAGTCCAAGCCATTACAACCATCTCTTTGATACAGAAGATATTCTGATCCATATACTTCAGTACATCCTACTTTCTACAGTTCATAATGTAAGCAACCCAAAACTAGGAAGATTAACAGTCAAGGCAGTGAGTTGGCACTTACTCTAAGCTCCACATCATTGATCTCAGACTCCACCTTGGTTTTTGAGGCCCCATACTTAGCCCACAGAGAAATAAAGCTTTGCCACCCTTCAAAGTAATTATTAAAGCAGAATTTACAGTTTGCTTGTATTTTTTAAGACAAGTGCCATTCACAACACTTTCTTGTAGACTGAGGGAAAATTTGTGTTAGAGCACAGATCAAAGCTTTTTCATGGTCCGTCACAAAGACTTTGGGAAGTCTATCAGGATCATAAGCCAAATCCTTTAGCACATTGACAGACCAACTGTAGAACTTAAACATTTCTCTTTTTATAAAAACAAGAGCTTTTGTGAAATTTTTCTAATTGGCTGTAATTCCTACAACATCCAATAGGGGGATGTTGTACTTATTTGTTTTATAAGTAAAATCCATCATAGCTATATGATGGAATTGTTTGCAAAGGTTCAATGACTGGGTGAGCCAAGAATAGGGCCTCCAAGTGACCGTCTCCTCTAAATTTTGCTCAGTGAACCCAACCTGAATTGCAAAGTTGTTCAAAAAGGACCTTCACAACACTGTTCCCCTTTAGTTCTGGTAGCTTTACCTTACGCTTAGTGTTATAGATTGTTCAGTCATCAGCATATTTGCCACCATCCATTTTTCTCAGTTTTCTTTTCAGCAGAAGTGTATTGAGCCCATCATTCATGCCTTCTTTTAGATTGTCTAGTGCTACCCCAGAGATTCTCCTCAGGTGAAGATGCACTGAGGGGTGTGGAGATGGTTCATGGTTATTTTGATCATTTATGTAGAAGATTTTCCACAAGGGGTCTGCCTTTGTGTGACTTGCACGGATGAAAAACTTGCACCCAAAATTCCTTTTGTGAGTTTGCATTGAACTTTTTGTGAGCAATTGCCCAGAGTACAAAAAAATGTCTATCACAGGCCAAATCCACACATTTATCACGCTTTGAGTTGAAAACTGTTAAAGCGTAACCATGCTTCATTGCCCACGTTTGACAATATTTTTGTGCCTCTTCCCTAGTGGGAAAAGCTCTTGCAGGAGGTGGGAAAAGTGAGTCTTTCATAGGTACTCCATATTCACAGTGTCATAGTTCAGTTTCCATTAAATTAAATCAGCCAAAGACCAGAGTTACATAAAATGTTACTCACCACCAGAGGTCATGTCCATTTCTGAAACATTTTTTTCCTCAATTGTCACCCTTGATTAGGATGCAATTGGGGCTTCAAATGTTTCATTAACCAAATCCTTTTTTTCCACAGCTTTTTTCATGGCACTATCAATTTAGTCTTTCAAAATAGCCAATGCAATGCTACTTCAGTATTCAATCCAACTTTCAATTGAACAACTACCAAGTTTTCTCACTTTTGAGTTGAGAAAGATCAATTTTGTGGGATTTTTGTTTGAATTTTCCCTTTAGTTTCAATGATTTGGTTCACATATTCACTTTATTTCACTTTAGTCTCACTTTGGTGTCACTTTGGGGTTGCTAGATGTGGTACAACAGTCCCACATAGTATGTGTTTCTCCCAAATTTGGGTTGATGCAACCCAAATGTGGTCCAGAGGGTGCCAAAAATTTTGGCACAACCCCTGGGGTTGCATACCCCTGGAAATGCGTTTAAGGCACCATGAACGGGGGCACACAACCCAAAAACACTGTTTTCAGGGGGTATACAACCCCCTGGGGGTGAAGTGTGTTTGAGACAACCCCTTGGACATGTGTAAACGCATATACACGCGTGTACAGGCCCCCATGCTTCCATGCGCCGTGTAGGGCCCTACACAACTCCCACACAACTGGCAGTTGTGCGTTAGTCATCACTCATTTGGAACAAATGGGATAAACCAGTGCTGAGATAAATCTTGAAGATGGGTGGTGCTTCTTTGCAGTGTGAAGTGGTTAATTTGAAGTAAGCCAAAGTTATTTGATGAAATTTGTTTGAGAATAACATTGGAACATGAATTATGCAACACTTGTTATGCATGAAAGACATCAAATCATGAAATAAACTTACTGAGGAGAAAATGCACACAACAGAATTTGGTAATTTTATGGTAGAAAAAAACCTTGTTTTTAAATGTGATAAAGCAAGAGGAATATTTTCTCTAGTTTCAAATTGATAATGGGCATAAGGAATGTAAATAGAAAATCAAGATTGAAATTACTTTTTTCATAAGGGTAAAATCTAACTTCAAGGAAGTAAATTTTGAGAGAAAAATTAAATGAAAAAATGTGATCTAATTGCCATTAAAAATGTGGCAGCGCCTTCCAGAAGGTGCAGCAGTTGGAAATTGTTTGAAAAAATTGGGGATTGGTTTGAGATTTGGATCCAAGCCTGTGAAGAATATCTCCCATATAAAGAAGACATTTGTAACAGCTTGGACTTGCAAAAATCCAGAATTTGTAAATAAAACAATGTCTTTGGTTGAAGGGGCCCATGCTGATCTCAAACAATTCCTTGAAAACTTGTTGGTAAACATGTTGGATGTTTGGCAAAACCTTGAGGGAACAGTTTCCAATTAAATTAAATTGGTTTACGCTGCGCTTTACAACTCTTGAATAAAGATTTGATTAGTTCTTCCTACTGAACTTTTACCATTGGGATACAAGGTGTCTTTACAAGCAATCACATTTTTTGGGGATCAATTAGAGATTTTACAGTGGAACAATGATGGGGAAGTGTGCACCAAGTCATACTCAATGACTATGGGTTTGCCCTGTTCCCACCAAATAGCTCTCAGCTGCAGTGATGATTCCCTAGGCCATTTGCATTGCCTCTGGTATTGCATGGTCCTTGCTAAGGTATGAGATCCTCCTCTCTCCATGGGGGGGGGGGGCAGGGCATGGCACACAAAATTTATCACAATTTGCTCTAGGTCCAGATCAAGGCCTTTTGTGATCTGATTGGCTGCTAAAAATCTCAAGATTGTTTGTATTGGGCAAGAGAATTGGTTTTCAAACTTACCTGTAAGATGAGATCTTGGACTTAAATTTTATTCTGGAATATACAGTTAGTTTTTAGGAAAGAATGTGATATAAAATCTTTAATTAGAACCCTGAAATTTTTTGATAACGGTCTTCTGGTTTCTAATGAAGGTGAGAGGTGTGGCTTCAAAGTTTACCAGAGTGAAACCTCCTCCAATTTGGTCTGCCTTTCTCGCCAAGATTTCCAATTTAGCTTTGCTTGAGAAATTTTCCCAGACAGATGCACCAGATTTAATTCACAAGTAGGCAGACTATCAGGATCAGCTTTCACCTATTGTGCTCATCTACACCCTTTCTGGTGCTCCCAAATATTATGAAAATTTACACAGTTCTTGTGATACAGTCCTTTAGGACTTGTATGGTCTTACTGTATGAAATTTTGGGTCTAGCTATATCACAAGCCATGTCATGATAGTTTTAGCTTGCAAGGTCTTATCACCAAAGATTAGTGTTCCTTCTGAGATCTCTCCTCTTATTGACCACAGAAATTAGGTTTTGGTTGGGTTGAAAATGGTTTTATATTGAATACTTCATGAAAAAGGTCTGACCCTGTCCTGGATAAGAATTTCTTGTTTTCTCCATATTTTAGAACTTCAGCCAGATGAAATAACACATCTAAATAACCAATCAAGGTAGCTTTTGGTTTAACAAGAGTATTTTTTTTGTCAATGGTTAGTTCAAGCAATTCAAAAGAATAAAAAAAGAGGGGAACCATGGTGAATCCCAGTTTTCAAATTGAAATCTGGTGAGAAAGAGATGTCTAGCCTTCTTTTATTTAATCTATATATTCCATAGAAATTCTTCTATAAATGAAACTAAGTTTTCTAGTCCTATCTTCTAAAATATTCACTGAATTAGCTGGATAGGTATGACAGAGTAATATGCTGAATTGAAAACTTGGAGGGGGGCTTTCACATCTTGATTTTCTTCCCACTTGTGCTGGGTCCATTGTTCCAGGGTGAAAATTGTATCATCAACATCACCAGACTTTTACATGTCCACCCCATATTGTGAAGAGGGGCAAGGAGTAGGTGGAGAGGGTGCAAATTGGAAGAGGCCAATTCTCAATGGAATCTCAAAGTTAGAAAATATCTTTGAATTTCAAATCTAATGCTATGAAGCCAAGTGCAAGATCCAAGAGGAAATTTTTTGATAAGTAAACCTAGACAAGATAAATTTAATAGTTGTTACTCATCATATTCAGGAATTTCTGACATTAACTAACTGAGTAAAAATTGATTAAAAAAAGGCTTTGACTTTTAAGTTAATCTACAACCTATTTACATGCCAATTAAAACCTGAGTAATTTCTTCTCCAGTTGGAATTAAAGCAAGCCCTAAATGAAATTACAGAACAGGAAGATGGTAATGAATTAAAATGAGCTAGGTAAAAGCTGAAATCCAAGTGAGGTTGGTGGAAACAGTTTTGGGAAATGGTGCCACCATCCTCCCTCCCTGGCGCACAATTTTCAGGTGGTGACAGTGGTGCACCATTTTTTTTTCCAAGGGAGACATTTTTCCCCTATGGCATTCTAGTCTATTGAACGGTCATTTTGTCAATGTTTTTTGGGGTCATAATCTAGACAACTGGCAGGAAAACTACAATCCAAGTGGCTCAAGGTTGAGAAATGAGAAAAGAGGATCAGAAAGCCATGAACTTTGGAGGGTTTGGCCCATCTTGGGGTGGTGGGTTGAGAGGTGCAATCAGCTGACATGGTGGGCAAGCTGCTGGTCACTGGTGAAAATAGTGACCTTAATTTGCTTGCCCATCTGCAATACTCAATCCAAACCTCCCTGAAATATTCAGGATTGCTTCTCCACCTGAGCATCACACCCAGGCTATTCTGGTCAACTCTTGTTTTCCCTTACTAACCCAAAATATTGCTCCTGTAACTCCTCTCCAGTTGAATTTGGTACATAGCGCCAGACTTATTTTTACACCTCAATCAACCCTTTGGCCCATCCTTCCTTGATGAAACTCCCCAAACATTGGTATAGACAGATTTGGCGCGCCATGGGGGGTTTTGAGACATTGTTGGCGCGCCATTGCAACACCATTTGGTGCACCAAAATTGTGAAACCTCCAACCTGAAATGCAAGACTAAATTTGATGCCAGAAAGAACAAGTGTAAGTGAATGCAATAAAATGGGTGAGGATGGTGCAAATAAGGTAAGGATTGTGTGATTAAGCAAGCTTGAAAAAAAGGTAAGAACAAGTTCCTTGCCATTGTAAAATGTGTTAATTTAGAGAGTATTGGGTGATTCACTGGAACAGGAAACGTGAAAAGTGATTTTTAAAAGTTTGATTTAATTTAGTTTAATAAAAACCTGGGTCAAATTCCAAAATTGGGTGATTAGATATGCAAGAGATTGAACAATCAGCCACAGAGTTGATTGGAAATAATTTCACAAGAAATTCAAGGTTTGAGAACCATTTTCATGTTCTGAATGAGTTGCCATAAAAGGATTGTCCCTTGCTTAACACCAAAATTAGTAAGAATAATTCACTTAATGGTTAGAGTGCTTTGGGGTGTCATTCTATTTTCTAAAAGTAGATGATGAGGAGAGAATTCATTTCAAATTTGTGTTAAAAGGCATGAAAAAATCTCTTCCTTACCCCAAAATGGCCATTGATTGGTATTACTGTGTTTCTTCATCCCAGCCTGTGAGTTTGCAGGAAATTATGAGATCCAGGGTCTTACCAAATATTTTGAGCACTTCAATAGTTATATCAAATGGGAGGTTAGTGTAATCACTTCTCTCCTGTTACCAGTTTATCACCATTGTTTCCCTCTTCCATAGGGGAAGGGTAAGAGGAGCTTGGGAATAGGGTTTTGCAAAAAATGATATTCAGTTGTGGGCTCAATATGGGTTTAATTAATTTGATTTTTTTTGGAAGAAATCCCATCAATCTTTTTATAAGCAGGTAGAGTTTCATCTAATTGGGTTGAGGAGTAGAGGAAAAAAAATTGGGTTAATTCAGTCTACTGTTCCAATCCTAGTCTCCTTGGGATTTCTCCAAAGATGTGATTGTCCTGTTTTCTTTTTCTGTGTCCAGTTTTTCTAAAGTCAGTTCTCAGGGGGAGTATAACCCCTCTGGAAATTCTTTGTGAGAAATTCCACTATGAAAAATTTGATTTCACATGCTAACATGTGAAATTAAGGAATCTCTAGATCTCTATTTGAAGCTCTTTCTAACCTATTTTTGAGGAAATCTTCTATCTTCAACAAATTTTTTAGTGCAAAGTGGCTATGCAATGGGGCTTGGTCAAAGTATTACCTGCCATTGGTTGGAGCTTTGCCTGAGGTTGGTCATACATTGTGCCTGGGCTCCTTGACTTCACTTTCTTGCAAGTTACACAAGAATTTTTGTGGTGTGCAATACTTGAAAAAGATTTTTTTTGAATCATGTTTCAAGAATTCTATCCAAGTTCTGTTTCTTGAGTACCAGAAAAACAAAAAAAAATAAGTTTCTCTAATATTTGTGGAAATTCAATGATTCAGGTTATTTTTCTTTGATCATCCAGCATTGTGCCCTGTTTCTGATTTTTGGCAGTTGTTTGAGTGTACTATTGCACAAATTTCCCTTTTTTCTGTTATTATTTCCATGGAGTTATCCAAATAAATTTTTATATTTTTTTCTAATGCTTTATTTGATTGAGAGTGTTTCTATGGAAAATTAAGTTTTCTCACTCTCATGTGGTGAGAGTATATCAAGTAATAAAATTGTGGAAAATAAATTTTTTTCAAAATTATAATTGATTGGATTTATCCCAAAGGTGTATTCTGGAGATTTATATTTATATTTCTGGGCCTTTTCAACTTAGCCCAATTCTTTTTTTCCAGATTGAAAATTTTCCAATCATTTTATCAGTAGAAAAACATGGCCACATCATTTTGATGCCTGTTACCCCCCATTTCTACTAAAAAGAAGTTTGAAACATTTTTTGTAAATGAGTTGGAAAAAAGGTTGTGCAGTAAGGGTATTTAGCATAAAATATACCTCCCTTGCCTTAATTCTGCAACCATTTTACAGTGTGAATGTTGCAATTTTGAGTTGATTTCTATTATTTCTTGATTTTTTAAAAATTCTTATTTGATAAAACCATGGGATGAGGTTTGGTGAATTTGTGAGTTGCAGTTATTTGGTTTTGGTAATGGTGATATCTAGTGTCTCAATTAGTAGAGATCCATCATGGGTGAAATTGATGAATTACAGGGAAAATCCCCTATTCATTTGATTAAATTCTTGGCATTTCAAGTGCCAGCCCACTGAGAAATTTTGAAATTTGGAATGGTGCCTTAATGATGATTAGGTGGTTTGAAAGGTATTTCAAGATTATTTGGGGTTCCAAAAGTCAAATGAAGTCATATTTTAGGGTAAACGTCTGAATTATATCTTTGAAATTAAAAATTGGTGTGATTTTTACCACAAATGCATGAATTTAGAAGGTAAATATTATTATAGAAAGACAGATGAGAACCTAGGGAAAAAAGGCATACATCAAGGGAAAAAATGAATTTAGGAAAAAATTAAATTGAGGCCAAAAGTGTGAATTTGGGGAAAAAGGTAAAGTTTCAGAAAAAAATTTGTAACTTCAGAAAAAATTGTGTGAATTTAGGCTTTATTTTTGAAAATAAAAGAAATTTTTATTAAGTAAATTCCTTGAAGTTTTCTCCCATATGGGGAAAGGAATAAAAAAATTATTCCAATTAAAAAAATTCATTATACCTCTTTCTCAAATAAAGTTAACAATTAAAAAACTTACTTTGTACTGTGGCTGTTAATTAACCTTCAAAAAAAATTCAAATATTCCTTCAATTATGAAGAATGGGTCAAAAGATCATGGCTGATACCCAAAATCTCCATATTTTCATTGTGGAATATTTAACTTCACAGCAATATATTTGGTCTAGAGAGCCTGGAAAATGGAAATTTGTGAAGTAAACTGATTAAAAATAGCCAGGAAAAAATACTAAAAGAAATATAAAAACCATTAAATTTTAAGAATTGAAAAAATGGGAAAATAAAAAGCAGGTCTAAAGGAATATTAAGCAAAAATATAGAAGGAATAACAGATAAAATAGCTCCAAATTAGTACATAAATTGATTCTATTTGAAATTTGAGGTTTGCATTGGATTTTTTGATTGAATAAAGACAAATTTCTGAATCTGTAGATAATTTTTGATTGGTTTCAAAGTTATTGAAATTGATATATAGGGCCCATTTGATACCCAAGAATAAAAAAATAAAACAACATTTCTAAGATTTATTGAGCAAGAATTCTGGATTGGTTGAATTATGGGTTTTTTCACCTTATTTGATAGTGAGGATGGACTTGAGGATTTTTAATACATATTTTGAGATTTGAAAACAATCATTTGAATCAAATAATAATTGAAATTGGAAAATTGATTCAAATTTTCAGATTTAATGAAATAAATTGATAGGTTGATAAAATTAAGACAGAATTTGTGTGGTAAAACAATTAAAATAAATAATTAACAGTATAGAGAAGATAAAACTGATTACTATCAGAAAATCTGAGAAAAATGAAAAAAAACTTGAGCCCCAGGTATGCATAAGATTAGTATAAGGAAAAAGATAGTGAAAGAAGAAAAGATGAGAAAAAACTTCAAACCAAAAAAATTCATTGATTTAACAAATTAAATTTTCTAATTCCCAGAAAAATATACAAGAATTCTGTAAAAAAAACTATTGTTTGAAACTTTTAGGTGGGTGCAGGACTATTGAGCTACAGAAAAATAAAAAAAATCTTCAAATTTTTCAAGTTTAAATGCAAGATTTTCAAAAAGTGTGTTTTGAGAATGATTTCAAAATAATCTTTTGTTGAAAAGTGGATTTGAAATGTAAGCCTTCAATGTGTATTGAATCTTGGTCAAATGAAAAAATGATTAATATTAAAGTTAGAATCCATGCTTTGAAAATTCTTCCAAAGTGTAACTACTCACAGTGGAGGGAATTTATTTTTTTGATGTTAGAGGAAAAATAAAACATTAATCCATCTCTTGTTCAGTATTATTGCACCTTTGAGTGTGTTTGAATGTCGAGGAAAGCATGGAAACCATATTTTAAATGAAAAATAAAAAATTAATAAATTGAAAATTCATGAAAAATTGATGTCTATTGAAATACAATTTTCACAAATTCCTCACCCAAGGAATATGTTTTCCCCTGCCATTTTGGAAGGTGTGTGGTGGGCCACAGGGCTTTCCCACAGTCCCTGGAGGCCCTTATTGATGTATTTGACAGGTTTAAAAGCTCTTGAAGAAATTGAGTTCACTGAAATCTGATTTTTGGAAAGGGAAAGCAGTTTTAAAAGCAGCCAATGGCTTTCAAAGCTTTTTTTGGAAGCCTCAAGGGCCTTTTCTTCCATAAAAACTACCGCACTTCTAATTTTCATATGAATTTTTGGGCTTTGAGGTCTTCAAAACAGTGGCAGTATGCATGTTCAATGGTTGAATAAGCTTTCAAAGTGGTGGGATTGCCTTGGGTTTCAACAATGCCACAAAAAATCAATTTTATGATTATCTCTTGTTCTTATTTTTGGATTATTCTTTTAAAAAAAGAAGGTTTCTTGATTTGTTATTATTTGGCCATTTTGTAACAAGGTTTTTTATTTTGTTTTTATTTTAGTTTTTATTTGGCTTTTTATTCAGTTTTCTTGTTTATGATTATTATCATTTTTGAATTAATCTTCAGTTTAAATTTCATTTTTTTTGGAAATTGGATTTTTTAAAAGCCAATGAAGAAAAACCATCAAACTCCATCAGATTTCTTGTGGGATAATGTCCAAAACATTTTGTATAAATTTTAATTGGGGATTTGATTAATTTTTGGGTGAGTTTTTGGTTGCTTTTCATGCATTTTCTAAAGAATTCAAAATCAAAATGGTAAGAAGGGCTTTCAAATATAATTTATTTCACCTTAAAAACCAACATTAACCCATTTTTATCATACATCAAAAAATTTTATCACTCAATAAGCTCACAGATAAACAATTCAAACACTGATAACACTAAAAAATACAATTCTTATGTGGTGAATACAGGAGAAGGAGTTATTGATAGTTTTAAATATTCTTCAATATTGCCTGAAATAATTATAATTATTTGATTAATGGCCTTTATTGCTTACATTTTTGCCAACGTGAATGTTGAACTTTTCATCAATGGGCAATGTTAAATTTTCAACCTTGCAACCCCCATTAACTATCTAGAAGGGGTTGCATTGCACAATTTGCAACCCAAAATGGGTTTCAAATGGCAAAATAATAATAATAATAAAATTAAAATTTGTGGAATATATTTATTTCATATATATATATATATTATCTTTATTTTTAATTTAATTAATTCATTTATTATATATATATATTTATTTATTTCATTTCATTTTAATTAATTAATTTATATGTTATTTTTATTTATATTTTCAATTTAATTAATCAATTTATCCTTTACTTATTTATTTATCTTTTACTTATTTATTTATCTTTTACTTATTTATTTATTTGATTTTATTTATTTATATATTTTTTTTCTATATTTATATATTTTTTTTCTATATTTATATTTTTAATTTAATTGATTACTTTATATTTAATTTGTTTTTTTATTTTTTTATTAAAATCAAAGAAAGGAATAATACTCAAAAAAATTTAAAAAAAAGTTTTAATATGTATATATATGTATATAATAGGGCGTATCAGAGTTGGCAAAACCACCATTTGTTTTGAACAAACCCGCAATTTGTAATGGCAGGTTTCTGAAATAAACATACCCCCTAACTGGTGTATTTCAAAATGGCGGATTTCAAAAATCAAAACTGTCATTAAACCAGCAATTAAACCAGCCATTTATGCATCATCATCCATCCACCATCCATCAAATCTAAAACTCCCATCCACATCAGCAAATTCATACCAATCCCATCTCCATTGCTTCAGGCACATCTCATTTCCTTTGCTTCACATCTCCATCCCTTCACATCTCTATTGATTCACATCTACATTGCTTAACATCTCTATTGCTTCACATCCCCATCTTTACACAAACCCCATCATCATCTCATCACCCCACATCATTTTGTTTTGGTTGTTCAACCAAGAATCCTAGGCTGACTCACTCCATTTTTTTTTCTTTTTTTTTCTTAGACAAAACTGACCCAACACCTCACCCCACCACACCACCCACCTCACCCCACCAAACCACCGGTCCACTCTCCTCCTCACCCACCACCTCCTCCTCACCCACCACCTCCACCTCACCCACCACCTCCACCTCACCCACCACCTCCACCTCACCCACCACCTCCACCTCACCCACCACCTCCACCTCACCCACCACCTCCACCTCACCCACCACCTCCACCTCACCCACCACCTTTGGCACCCCTGGTAAGCTTTCCTCATCCTCCTCCTCATCCTCCCCATCATCAGAAGCTAACCAATTGTTCCATCCCCCTCCAGGCACCTTCAGGTCCTCAGGTAAGCTCCCTCCTCCTCTTCCCTCCATCCTAGCTGACTCCTCCCTCTTGCTTGCTCCTTCACCACCCCCCCCCTCCTTGCTTGCTTGCCGGCCCCACCACTGGCCCCCACCACCTCTCTTTCCGGGCCCACCACTGCCCCCCCTCCTTGCTTGCCAGCGCAACCACCTCCCCCCCTCCTTGCTTGCTGGCCCCACCACTACCCCCCCTCCTTGCTTGCTTGCTCCTTCACCACCCCCCTCCTTGCTTGCTTGCTGGCCCCACCACTGCCCCCCCCCCACCTTGCTTGCCCGGCCCACCACCCCTGCTGGCCCCACCACCTTGCTTGCCAGGCCCACCACCCCCGCCGGCCCCACCTCCTCACTTTCTGGGCCCACCACTGCTCCCCCCCTCCTCACTTGCTGCCCCCACCACCCCCACCAGCCCCACCTCTGCCCCCCCTCCTTGCTTGCTGGCCCCACCTCTGCCCCCCTCCTTGCTTGCTGGCCCCACCTTGCTCCCCCCGGCCTCCTTGCTTGCCCACCGGCCCCACCTTTCCCCCCGCCTCCTTGCTTGCCTTCCAGCCCCACCTTGCCCCCCCGCTGGCCCCACCTTTCCCTCCCTGCTGGCCCCACCTTGCCCCCCCCCCTCCTTGCTTGCCTGCCGGCCCCACCTTGCCCCCCCTCCCGATTGCCGCGGCCCGCCCCCCAACGCCTGCCTTCTGGGCCAACCAACCTCCCCCCCTCCCTACCTGGCCCCAGGCCCAACCAAAACCCAACCTGAAGGCCTGGCCCAATTCCCTCACACCTGGGTAAGTTTTTTTTTTCTTTTTTTTTTTTTGGGTGCTGATGTGAGTTTTTTTTGGCACAGTTTTTTTTTCTTGTTTCACCAATGATGTCCATTTGACTGACTGTTTTTTTTTTTTTTTTTTTTTTTTTTTCAATCCCTGAACCGCTATTGGTGAATGGCCAATTCTTCTCCCACCCCCCTCAAAATGTTACACAAAAAATCAAATCACGTCTTGTTCCTCACCCCAATCTAATTTTAGGATTGGGAGGGAACAAGATGGAAGGAGATGGATTGAAAAACACACAGAGAGGTGGGAAGAGTAGGGCTTCTTGCCAAAAGAGGCTTCAATCCCCCTCAAAATTTTACAAAAACAATCAAATCCCGTCTTTTTCCTCAACCCAATCTAAGTATAGGATTGGGAGGGAACAAGATGGAGGGAGATGGGTTGAAAAACAGACAGAGAGGTGGGAAGAGTAGAGATGCTTACCAAAAGAGGATCTCTGAGTATTCCTTTTTACTTGCAGTTCCAACCAGGAAATCAAATGGACAAATTATTGAAAACATAGATGAATATCAAGTATCTGATGGCCAATTTGTTTTTCCTGAACTGGGATTTGGAATTGACTTCAAGCAAAAAGGTGCGGTCAAAATGGTTTGGGCAGCCAATAAGTACAAGCACTGTAATTTTACTGCTGTGGAGAGTGCCACTCATACAAGAATGGAAATGTCAATGCAAATCAAAAAAAGAACTAGAAACACTTGCAGGGACTTGGGGAGTGGGAAAATATACTCTAGGAAAAAAATATAAATAAAAAGAAAAAATATATTTTTATTGGCAGGGTTAAAAATAGTCTTCAGCATTGTTTTAATCAAAAATGATTTTTTTTCTTTTTAAGTTTTTCATCAAAGCAAATATATTTAAAAGCCCAGCATTTGAGTAATCTTCTTTAATTAATCTACTTTTCTGCTGCTACCAATGTATGCTGCAGCCATTGACCACTTATCCTTTTTTTCTGTTGCCAGTTGTTCCCTCTCCATTTGCAGTTGTGCTTGCTGTTGATCCTTCTCCTTTTCCTCTTTTTGAAATTCTAGCTCAGCCTGTTTCAACTTCCACTCAGCATCCCATTTTTTCTGGTGAGCCAAACTATTGGCTTTCTTCTTTTGAAAATCAATAGCCAGTTGACCTTCCCACTTCTCATTTTCAAACTGAAGTTTTTCAGATTTAATTTTCAATTTCACTGTTTTTCAGAGGTGAATAGGAATGAGCTTAATTTTGAGAGCAAGAAGAATCCAATGGTCTTACTTGAATCTTGCTTCTCCATGATCTCCTCAAAGCCTGGGAAATTTGAAGTGTTTCTCCTCTTGGCTTGAGTATTTGGCCATTCAGGAATGGATGAGCCTGTTTCTTTCAAATCTAAATCAGTCAGGATTAACTGGAAAGAAGAGAAAATAACTTGGTTCCTTACTTGAGCAGATGTTGATGGCAATGATGATACAGGAATGACATCCTCCTCATTGGCCAAGTTCTCCAGTTCTTCCACCCCAGGAAGAGAGCAATCCAAAGAAGGAGGGGAGGGGTCAACGGTTGGGTTTGACTCCTCAATCAAGGCTGAACTAGAAATTGTGGTGTCATTATATAGCCTCGGATTGGGAACTGCGTTGCAGCCTGTGCGCTCAGCATTTGGTGGGTCAGGCTCAGCAGTCAGGAAGAGCGCGTTCTCAGAAGTGGCCGCTGCGGGCTCAGCA
The DNA here is from genome assembly GCA_025617555.3 of Puccinia polysora. Taxonomy (NCBI): domain Eukaryota; kingdom Fungi; phylum Basidiomycota; class Pucciniomycetes; order Pucciniales; family Pucciniaceae; genus Puccinia; species Puccinia polysora. The sequence continues at coordinate 44,755,393 of CM062629.1, forward strand.
GCAGTTGCTGCAAGGCTCAGCGGTAGGCGCAGCAGGACCAGCACGCGGCTGCGGGTTGGGTCTGACTAGGGGGGGACAGGCCGCAACCCATTTGGATATCTGACTTAGGAATGGAGCTGGGCCAATCATGTTCTTGGGAGGCTAGTTTGTGAAGGTGAGAGTGGGGCTATGTGTGTGGACGGCCGTGCGCAAGCGCAAGCCGGCCACAGGACTGGGAAATTTACGACGGAGCGTCGGTCAGGCACGGGAAGGCGCGGTGAACTTTGAGTAGCGCGCGGAAGAGGGCCACGCCACAGGAGGACAAACCGGATGAGTGTAACTGCAGGCAGGCTGAAGGGATAGGGTATGGGTTAGGGTATGGGTTAGGGTTCTGGGTCTAGGGTTTCTTCTTCAAATTGTTGTCAGGTTGTTCTTGTGCTTGTACCTAGGTTAGGGCTGAGGGGAGAGGACACCGTGCAGGGGGGGGGGGAAAGAAGAAAAGAAAAGAAGCATCCTCAAATCTTACAGACGCTAGAACCATTGACTCTGCAATCAGGGAGGACTTTGTGAGGGACAACCCCAAAAGTTTCCGCATCTGGGGGTCTGGCCGGGAACCTTCAATCTGTTCTCAGTCTCTTGAAGACAAGGCAGGATGCTGCCAACAACCGCTACGGGATCCAAAGTTCCCCCTTCCTATCCTCTGGGCTTGACTCCTGTTTCTGCTATTCAACCCCCCCCGCCACCATCTGCCCAAGCTCCTAGAGCTAACGCTGTCCCTCCTCCTTCAGAGGGGTTGTTGGAAATGGGGGTGGAGGTCCTTTGCCACGTGTGGCTAAGACCAAGGGACTTTCCTCACCTTTGGTTCAGTACCTTGGACGTGGAATGGTTCCTTTTCAGGTTTGAAGGCATTGCGGATTTGGAGGGCGCAACGGGCCCGGAAAAGGTTTGGACTATTGTACTCTTCATTATCAAGGAGGAGAAGCTGCGGGACGTGGAGGAAATGGTTTGTTACAAGAGGCAGGATTGGGGGAAGTTGAAAAGCAAGATGTTGGCAAGGTGGGGAAAGCGCAAACCCCGGTTCCAAGAAAGCAATTTTGAAAAAGCCACAGAGGAAGCAAGCAAGTGTGGGGGGGTGCAATCAGGTAAAGGAATGGTGGAATATATGTCAAAGCTCAAGCGTATCTACGGCTACTTGGCAAAGAACAAGGTTGTTGTGGGTCAGACAGGATCTATGAAGCGGGCATTTTTGGGGGGTCTTGCGCCCCAGCTCCATTCCAGAGTGCAGCGGTACCTGTATGACCATGGCCTGGTTAAGAGGTTGCTGGATGGGAGTGTCACAATTCTTCCCAATCTCTTGGTTATCCACCAGGCCATGGAGAGCAAAATCAATTTGGACAAGCTCATCACAGACACGGCACAAACGTACCCAACTTCCTCCAAGAAATTGGTCATGATCTTGGCGCCGGCTCCTAATCAAACCTTGACCGCACGGCCGCCAACACCCTCTCATGCCTGACCTTCCCAACAAGCTCTGGAACCACCGGTCAATGAGATAACGGAGATTCTGCGGGACCTAAGGGTTTTCCTCAACCAAAAATTGGATCCTGCGGCTCTGATGGCCACTACATCTCCGGTGGCTTTTGCTCAACTACGCGCGGCACCGCCTCATATGGTAGGAGGGTTCCAGCCTCCCATCGGACCCTCTGGGTTGTTTGGGGTGCGCACTTGTACATTTTGCGGGGAAAAGGGGCACTGGAAGTCAATGTGTGAAGGCCTCACTTTAGAAATGAACAAGGGGCTGGTTTGCACATCCGGGATGACCTACATATTCCCGTTGGGCAAGTTGGTGGATTTGAACAAGGACCAGCCGCCGCCAATGGTGCAAGTGCAGGAGCAAGCAAAGGTTCAGGCCAAGAAAGCCCGGGTTTTGCTCAGAATTGTCACTGCGCCTGGGACCTGGGTAGCGCCAAGGGTGGAGGCCAAAGTCAGAGGGTCAGATTGCTACTATTGCAGAGCAAGCTACAAAAGTAACAAAAATAACATAAAAATAAAAATAATACAATTAACCTAAGAAGGAGTCGGAAAGCCATACATATTATTACAGAAATGGATTTTCCACCCAAAATTAGGTAGGGTCACTCACTGACCCCACCCTTGAAATCCAACTCCTTATATTTTTAAATAATTAAGGAAAGAAAAACCAAAATACCACGGCACCACCATTGAGCTCTTTGTCCAGTTAAAGATTTCACACGCATTGTCACGTATAGCTTTCACACCTAAAATTCAGTCAGAATTGAGGTGTTGTGTATATTTTAGGAGTTACGGACATAAATGTGTTTTGTCACAATTCCCGCACGCAGCCGCGGCAGCCAATGCACCCGCACGCGGCTGAGATACAGCCCTGTCACTCCGTCAAGGTTGTGTATGCAGCCCCGGGCCGCTGACAAGTACGCAGCCCCTGGCCACTGACAAGTACACAGCCGCGGGACTACAGGTTGACAGAGTGACAGGCGGCCTGAGAAGCTTAGGTACTGCGCAAACATGCTACAACCCACACAGGAACATTCTACATATGTAATAAATGTTCCCGTGGATAGTAGATAGTCTAAAAGTACATAATATTATATAAAAATACTTAAATAACCCCCATATGTATTTTTATTAAATATAATTCAAATTACCAAGAATGTCAAAAATAAGATAATGACAACTTCTGAAAATATATTAAAATACTTTAATATACTTTTATTAAGTTCTAGACATCAATATGTTTGTGACATACTAAGAAAACTAATGATTTAAAAATATTACATGAATTCCCATGACTTATATTTTTAAGTAATTATTTTGGTAAATCAACTGAAACTCGAAAATAAGGAGTAAAATCAATATCATGAATTTACTCCAGTTATTTAATACATAATGAGAACTCACCTGACATCAGGATGTCCGTAGAAATGTCTATTAAAATAATTATTAACTTCCTTGGAACATTTACTAAGGATAATTAATTAAATAATACATAAATGGGACAGATTAGTGTTCTTCACACGTCCAAATATCTATTATGAAGTAGAATAATTCCCATACCCTGAGGAATTAGATGCTACCAGTGCTATAACACCAGGAACACGTGACAGGCTACCCCTGGTTACCCTGCTAGCCTTAGTGTCCATCCCTTTGAGCCCCCGTACCCCTCAGAAGGACAATGTTGGGACTCCAAAAGCTATAAATAAAGAGCTCTTTTGAGGATATTGATGGGAAGAGACCCGGTTATATTTATATCCAGACACCATGCCAAGGTAATCAAGTACTTATAAGAGATAAGTAAGTGATTTATGGCTTAGTCTGATCAATAACATCCTTCCTCAACCTCTTTATATCAATTTAAACTGCTGAACAACCTTATAGCCCCAGTATACAGGCTTAAACCCATCAGTGCCCATCCCAAAAAGATACCCTAAGGATTTAATAATATACCAGTGAGTTTTATTATCCTTTCTCTGTCGTTACAGCTTGGTTACAAGGCCCTGCCACTCTACCGTGTATTTTATATACATATTATCTTTGGGTAAAATATCCTTTAAACTAAAGAGCCCAAAGTAACCAGGACTACATGTTTTCATGCTAAAATCCCTGAAGAGAGGTGTTAAAGATCCCCAATATAATTGTGTCCCCTCCATACAAATATTTAATAATCAATTTATCCATATTGATTTATAACAATAAAACATAACCAAACCAATTAACATTTCAATAAGCTTAATCCAAATATTTTACTGAATTTTGCTGCATTTATTAAATAATATATTTATTATTTATTGTATCACCTCTGGTAGCTAAAGGATAGCAAGGGTCTTGGCATCCAGGAGGCTGACACAGAGCGTTGGCAATGAACAAACAAATTTTGATGGACATTGATGAGCAACCAATGGCCCCAAAGCCAACTGCGCAAGTACAGGCAACGGGCGGACCATCTGCTAATCCCTCAGGGAAGAAGAAGGCCGCAGACATTGTCCAAAGTGTAATGGGGAACAACTCACCAATACCCCTGACCCTAAAAGAGTTAGTGGCGGTGTCCCCGGCGGTCATTGATGAGATGGTCCAGGCCTTGAAAGAATGCGGTCAGAATTGGGTACCAACAACAATTCAGCGGGTGAACGTGGCGGAGGAGGAGACGGATTGCAAGCCATGCCAGTCAAAGTTGGTATTGGTCCCGCTCGCTTATGTTGCAATGTATATTGCGGGATGGAAGGTGTGGGCAATGGTGGACAGTGGGTCAATGGTCAACTTGCTTCCGTTCAGGTTGGTGGACAAGCTTGGCTTGGTGCAGAGGAAGTGCGCAATGGGTCTCTGGGCGTTAAATGGAAGAAAATGCCGCATGGACAAGGTAGTGGAGGTAGAGGAGGTTGAAGTTGCAAAGGTTTGTAAGCCCCTATTGTTTCTCTCAGTAGAATGCGGTGACGTGATATTGGGTTGACCGTTCATGTTTGGGTTCCAAGCTCAAATGGCCTTCAATGCCAAGGAAGGAGCGGAGGCTCTAAAGGTTGAGGATTCACTTGGCGCGCGGTTTGAGACGGCAATCTGCAATCACGGGAGAGGGAGATGGGTGCGGGGGCCAGTGGCTGGCGGCAACAAGGAGTCCGACGTGGGGGCCAACCATAAGGGTTACCCCGCAGAGGATTTTTCCTAGTCGGCTGCGGTTACCGCGCGGAGAAAGCTCTGACTCAGTGCAGGCGGCCAACGGGTAAGAAGCAAGTGGAGGAGGGCGCGCTTAGGGCGCAGGCGCCAGAAGTAAGTTCCATTCCTCAGTGTGCATTTCCAGAAGGTTCTACGCTTCAAAAAACCTATCATTGTTCCACAGTTGTGAGCAAAGGCAAAAGCCCTGGTTTGGTTATTACTAGGACTCACAACAGCAACGGCCAGGTCTGGATGGTGCGGTGCAATGGGGGCAAGTACAAAACGGTGGCACAGAAAGTTTGGCCACGGAACAAGCCAATGCCTCAGGGGCTCAACAGACCCTTACAACCAATCACATGGTCCCAAGACCCACGGGAGACACCCCTTAGGAAGAAAAGATGGGTAGCGCGGTTGGCGCAAATCACAGATGAGCGGGTGGACACCCTTAACTTTGGACCCGTGGGATGGTTGAGTACGGAGGAAAGAGATCTTTTGGTATTGGTGCTGGTGTTAAGGGAGAAGGCCCTTGCCTTTGGACCAGACAAGCGCTGTAAGACTCCAAACGATGCTAGGCCGTGGCAGTTCTGCGGAGGGGAAAGGTGCTGCTTAGGCTGCCCTCCTGAGTGTTACAAAAATATTTAAATGTAACCAAGATCAAGGTCCAGAACCTGGTAAATGAGGAATCAAGGAGTAGAGGATAAGGATGATAATAGTTTGGTAGCAACAGAACAGAACTATCTGAGACAAGATTATGCAGGGAAAAAACTTGAACAAAAGAAGTTAAAGTCTTCTTAGAGTTCAAAGAACAAATGCTGTTGTATGTAAACAACGCCCAAAAGCTAATAACTCTGGTTGTCAGCAGAAGATTGGGGATGATCAACTCAAACCCAAGCAACCTCCAGGTTCTCAATGAACCTGCCCAACTCTCCGCAATCAAGCGCTTGAAGGGTACCAGATAACTGAGGGTGGCTGTACAAGACAAAGCACAATGTTTAAGAAGCTCTAAAACAAACAGTAACTGATTTGAAGCAAGGATAATCTCAACACTTCTCAAGGGACTCAAGAGTAGGCTGGCAGAATGCAACTCCAAAGAAGCTAAGGGGAGGTATAACACTCCAGGTCTTAAGCTTAATAAGACCTCTTCAATCAATTGTGATTGGCTCCAGAAAGGTGATCAGGGATCAGGACCAGTATGGTCAGAGAAAGGGATCAAGGAGTGGTATGACACACTCAAAAATTCCAAAAGACAGAATCTTTCTTCAACCAGCAAGGCTATTGGTTGGTGATAAGGATCAGGGATCAAGGGTTGAGTATGGAGGCTCAAGGATCAAAGGTGTGCTGATTTCATGCTGGATGATTCCATGCTCCAATGATGGATCCAAAAGGCAGGGGAGAGCCCCTCCTTATATGGGCAGGAGGCCCTTTTAGACTATGTACAACGGATTCTACAAATAGAGCAAAAAAAGGAAAGGAAATCATGTGGTCACTCGCATCCGTCCGTGGATGGGCGCATGCAACAATACCGGAATCACCCACCCCTTTTCCAAAGGCGGACGGGGTGGGAAAGGGAAATGAACCAAACCGCCGCGGATGTCTGCGGGCGGTAGTTGACACTCTTCACCCCTTGTCCGAACGCGGAAGTGGGTGGGAGAGCCCCAGGAAAGGTGACGGATGAATTCCGTGAGAGCGCAGATGGGGGGATAGGAGATCAGCTTGAAACGGTTGAGTAAATCCTGACAGGCTTGAGATTCATGACTGATAGATCAAGTGAGATGGGAGATTTGACAGATCCAAGGATTTGCCAAATGCTTGGGGGTGCGGTCGGGATGGATTTGGTAAATCATGGATGAGCGCCGCGCGACGGTAGCAATGAGGAGATTGGGACACGCGACAACAAAGATGAGGACGCGCAATGACAACGGCGGAGATGACAAGCAACGCGCAACGGCAAGGATGATGAGCAACGCGGATGAAGAAAGCGCAACGCGCGACGCGCGCGGATAAAGGAAGCGCAGCGCGCGACGCGCGCAGATGAAGGACGCGCAACGCGCAAGGTGCGACGTGCTACACGCGCGGATAAAGGACGGTTTGGATGAGCCTGAGGATAAGTTGGGTTTTTTTTTTTCTTTTCTTTTTTTTTTTTGATGCCAGATGGTACGTTTGCGCAACAGTTTATGGGTTGAGGTCTTAAGGCGTCCAGGGTGTCCAGGATGGGGCACCACAGCGCAGGTTGTTGAAGGGAAAGATCAGGGACCCTTATGTCATTCCCACTGTCCCTCACAAAACGTGGCAGATCAATCCAATTCTGATTCCTTGTACCCTTTGGGAAGCTTTTCTGGAGCTGGTAAGGGAGCGCGTGAGGACAGGGATTTACAAGCAGTCCATGCCAAGTTATTCAAGTCCTATTTTTGCGGTTGTCAAGCAGGAAGCAAAGTTGCTGAGGATTGTTCACAATCTTCAGAGGCTCAACTTGTTCACTATTTGTGATGCGGGGCTTCCTCTGCGCGTGGAAGAATTCCTGGACTCAATGGCTGGGTGAGCTTGTTACGGTCTGGTGGATGTGATGGGAGGAAACAATCAGCAAGAACTCCACCCTGACTTGCGGCCGCTTACGGCGTTTGAAACCGGGCTAGGGAGGATGCAACTGACGCGGCTACCGCAAGGCGCGACCAACTCAGTGGCAGTTTATCAAGCTCAAATGACTTGGATACTGAGCAACAATCTTCTGGAGGGTGTACAAATCTTCATTGAAAACGCTGGCATCAAAGGTCCCAGAACGGACTGCAAAGGTGCGGTTCTGACGGAAGCCCCCACAATCCGTTGATTCTTTTGGGAATACACGGTGACTTTGGAATGGATCCTGTTTTGGATCAAAGAGGCAGGCCTTACAGTGTCTGGAAAGAAGTTAGCAGTCTGCGTTCCGGCGCTGGAGGTGCTGGGACACATTGTAGCCTTTGAAGGTAGGCGGATAGCGGAGAGGAAGCGGAACAAGGTACTCAAATGGCTGACTCCCGGGAGGGTGTCACATATTCTTCAGTTTTGGGGGTTGTGCAGCTCCGTCAATATGTTCATTGAGCGGTTTGCGGAAGTAGCAAGCCCTACGCGGGCGCTAACGCAGAAGGGTGCGGAGTGTGATGTTGTGTTTGCAAAGCTCAAGGAGATTTTGGGGCACAAAATTGTCCTTTGGGATCTTGATTACAACACCAGGGGAGTACGCTTGGCGGTTGACTCTAGCGAATTTGGTGCCAGGGGGGTCCTGACGCAGGAGGTGGATGGGAAAGATAGGCCAGTGCTCTACGAGTTGGTCACCTTTACCGCAACCAAGAGCCGCTAATCTCAGCCAAAGCTGGAGCTGTGTGGTGTCACCAAGATTGTGCGGAGGCTGCAGCACCTTTTTTGCGGCGTGAATTTTGAGCTCTTGGTGGATGCGGAGGCTTTGGCGCAAATGATCAACTCACCAATGTTGCCAAACCCACCAATGACCAGGTGGGTGGTGTTTCTTCAGTTATTTTCCTTTAGTGTGATGCACGTTCCAGGGAAGGCGTTCACAATGCCGGACGCGCTATTGCAGTACCCGTGGGGGGACCCATGCAAAGGGGAAGAACCTCTGGATGTGGAAGCTCCAGTTGTTTGGGTGGGAGTGGTGGAGGCAGAGGTTTGTCTTCCTTTGCGCCAGTCAGGATTTTACGCGGTCTTGTGCTCTTATTTGCAGGATCTCCAGTTTCCAAAGGGAACGGCAGGCGTGGTTGTCTGGTGGGTGAGGCAACACGTTTTGAACTTCTAACTACAGGACAGCCAATTGTGGCGGCAAAGTGTTTCCTTGCATCTTGTTGTCACGACTTCTAGGGCCAACCAAGAAGTGATCCTGAGGGATCTGCACAACAACCTTGGTCACCGGGGCAAGGTTGAGACACGTAGGAGGGTAAAGGCAAGGTTTTGGTGGCCTGGGATTGTATGCACGGTACCTGATTGGGTGAAATTGTGCGGGGCCTTTCAGCAGCAAAGCTTGAGTTTTCCCAAGGAATTCAGTCACCCCATGGGCAAAGATGCGCTGTTTGGGCGTGTTTTGCTGGATGTTGTCCACATCAAGGCGGGCAAGTTTGTGTACTTGCTGGTTGCGCGCAAGGATCTTTCAGGATGGGTGGAAGCGCAGCCTCTGGCAAAGTTATTGGCAGAAAAGGTCACTCAGTTCCTGGAGGAAGACTGTTTCGCGTGCTACGGATTGCTTTGCTTGGTCACCATCAACAGGGGCCGCCTGATGAAGCTGGTGCAGAGATGTGGGGCAAAGTTTTTGCACGTGAAGGAGTACTACCCGGAGGGTGCAGTAATGATCAAACAGGGACATCAGCCCATCAAGGATGCTCTGGTGAAGATGTGCCGTAAGGATGGCAAGAAGTGGCAGGAGGCACTCCTGGCGGTTCTTTTTGACAATTGGATCTCTGTGAAGCGTTTGACGGGTTACTTGCCTTAGGAGCTGCTCTACAGGCAGCGGCCTGTGCTTCTGGTGGACATTGAGTTGAGCACATTCTTGGCGTGGACTGGTGGAAGGTCAAGACACCCGCAAATCTAATTGAGGCGCGGGCCAAACAGCTTCTTAGGCGTGAAGGGACCTTGGCAAATGCCGCGGAACGGTTGAAGAAGACCTGGAAAGCGTCCGTCCGCTATTGGGACAAGTGCTGTTCCCATTGGCTCTGGGACATGCTGTGGAAGGGGGACTTGGTCCTTCTGTATAATTGGAGTCTGGAGTCCCAGTGGGGTTGGCTTTTTTCCAACCAGTGGAACAGTCCGTATTGCGTGGCTTCTAAGCTATTGGGCGGCAGTTACCAGCTTGAGGAATTGGACGGGACAACGCTTAAGTGGAAAGCCACGGCCTCACAGGTGAAGCGTTTCTTTGCGTGCGGTTCCACTTTGTTTGATGAAACAGGGGGCAAGGAGGACCCAGATTTAGTTGAGGATGCGGAATGTTTGGACCACAAAGAACCGGCGCGCAATGCGCAGAACTGGAGGAGTAGGAGGTTTCAGACTGCTGGGGACAGCTGTCAAGCTGGGGGGGGATGCTAGGTTAAAGCTTGATTTGGTGAGGGGGTGTTCTAGCTGGTTCACAGCCGGGATAACTAGACACCCCAGAATGTTTGTTTTCTTATTCCTTGGTTTGGAATCCCCTTTGGATTGGTACTGGCTATGGTTTACTTGTTGCAGGAATGCGGGCGCAGCGTGATGCCGGGTTTGTTTACGCAAGGACAAGCCCCGCGCACGGGAGGCGGGAAGAGGAGCTCTGCACAAATATATATATATATATATATATATGTAGTAATAATAGAGTATTTCTTTCTTTGCTTTTGGTCTGGGCTGTTTTCCTTGTTTATCTGTTTCTCTCTCTACAGTTGGGTGCAATAGGTTGCAGGTGGTTATACAGTTGGAGTGGTTGCGGGAAAAGCCTGATTTGGTAAGGGGGTGCTCTAGCCTGTTCACAGCCGGGACAACTAGGCACCCCAGAATGTTCATTTCCCATTGCTTCTCTCTATCCCTCCAGTTGTGCGCGCACGCTGTTGGTGTGGTGTTTGTTTTTTTTGTAGCATGGGTGCAGGGTACTGTGTGGCAGTTTGTCTGGGGCGGTCAAGGTACCTTTTGGAATGACAAGTTACTTACGGGGCAAAGCCCGCAGGCAGGACTCATGGTTGCCCGGTCGTGCGCAAAGCGGGTTGGATCCCAGATCTCTCTTTTTTTTTTCTTCTCTCTCTCAAGGCTCTCACAAGCCCAAAGGCTACTAAGGATGGCACGGCAAAAGTGTATGGTTCTTTGCAAACAGAAGCAAATATGGATAAAAGGTGAGATGGAACAAAGGAAAAAGGAAAGGGGGTGATCCGCCTATGACGGGTGATTCCTCATCACCTCCTCTGCGTCTGCCCAAGCCGCTGCCACTAGCTCTTGGAATTTTGCTAGAAGTTTGCATTGCGCGTCGGTAGTGAGAGGGTGGGGAACCACTAGGAACCGTTGCAGTAGGCTGTCCGCGTTGTTCACCATCACATCAAACCTCTCTAGCAGAAGCGCTGGGATAAAGGGAATGTCTGGGATCTTGGGGGTAGCCACGCCAGGGGGTGCCGGATTTGGAGCGGGACTTGATCCAAACAAATGAGGAGGCAATGAGGGGGCTCCTGGGGAATTGTGCGGGGGGCTTGGCTCAGCTGGGGGAAACAATGGGACAAGGATTGGGGATGGCGGAGGAGGGACCTTGGGGGTTGTAGGCCTCTCTTCCAAGACTGGTGGTGGCCTTGTGTTGGGATTTGCAACAGGAGGGGGAGCCGGAGGAGGAGCCGCAGGTGGGGCCGCGCGCCGCCTGAGCAATTCCTTGACGCGTGGGTCCCTTGATCCCTGATTGACTTGGGCTTGGTTGGCCCAGTGAAAGGTGGCGGCTTGGTAGGCCGCAAAGGTTGAGTAATCCTCCTTGCCCGGCAGCCTGGCGCAATGGAAAGGCAAAGCGGAGTTGCAACCCTCACTTGGTGGAGGACGGCAAAGTGGGGAACCCGGAGGAGTCCACGAGTCCTCCAAGATTGTATCATTGTCCAAGACTACAAATGGGTCCGGGCAAGCCCGGCGCAACCTGGGGAAAGAACCGGATCAGGGTGAGCTTGGGGAATACCCTTGCTGAGCAAGCAGCAACAATGGCCACAATGGCAGTTGGTACAGGCGCGGCAGCCAGGGATTAGCAAGCAAGACAACCTGTTTTGGGCACAGAACTCGCAGGGTACCATGGTGGCAATTGGAGAGGGTGGTGTGGAGTGGAAGATAGGGCGCGTAGAGTGGGGTTGGTAGGAGGGAAGGGCGCAAAGACAATCAAGGTAGCAATGGGAAGACCTCTGGGGACAGAACTCAAGTTAGGGGGGGGGATGTGGTGTCATTATATAGCCTTAGATTGGGAACTGCATCACAGCCTGCGCGCTCAGCATTTGGTGGTTCAGGCTCAGCAGTTGGGGAGCGCTGTGGTGTTGTATTTATAACCTTGGGTCAAGAGCTGCGTCGCGGGCTGCGCGCTCAGCAGTTGGGTAGGTCGGGCTCAGCGTTTGGGTGTGCGCGGTCTCAGCAGTGCCTGCTGAGAGCTCAGCAGCAGCTGCTGCGGGCTCAGCAGTAGGAATTGCGGGGCTCAGCACCAGGTGCGGGTCGGGCCTACTCCAAGGGCGCCAGGTCGCGACCCGCCCAGGAAACGTAGACTGAGTGATGGAGCCGGCCCGACCAAGCTTGCGGGTGGCTAGTCCGCAAAGCGAGGGCGGGGCAATTGGGGGTTAGGCGCGCACAGGCCGACTTGCGGACCGCAAGGTCCGCAGACGCGCGCGGGCGGGCAAACCAGGGGGCTCCAAGTAGGGCGCGGCGGAGGGCTGCTCCATGAGAAGGACAAACCGGGCGTATGTTGATATCGAAGGGCACGGGTTATGGGGCAAGGAATGGAGGGGCAGGGTTGGGCTAGGGTTCTGTGCTTAGGGGTTGTGTTTCATTGTTCTTTGGCATTTGTGGTTGTACTTAGGTTAGGGTTGAAGGGGGGGATCCAAGTCCTCACCCTCAACTCTGGGTTGGGTGATAATCATCATTGATCTATCTATTGGTCTATCAATCAATCCATCTATTGGAGAAGGAAAGGAAAGGAAGAGGAAGGATTGAAGGAAGAAGAATACATCTAATCATCTCTCTTTTATCTCACTACACTTAAGAACTCATTGCATCCAACCTCCTTACAGACGCCTAGATCAACAACTTCCAGACTTGCGGACAACTTAGGAGCATAACTCTCTTTTACCTTCCACATCTGGGGGTCTGGCCGGGAAGTAATCTTTTGTCTAGGTCTCTCAAAGCTATTGGGTGCGATGCTTCCCACAAATACCCCAGGATCAAATGTTCCACCCTTGTTCCCTCTCCGGCCGGGAGCTGGCGGGCCAACACCTCCACCACCGCCGACTACTTGGTCCGGCGGTTTTGCTCCTCCTCTGTTGGAGCCTTTGGAGGCAGCTGAGGTTCTGCGAAAGGTGTGGCTTAGGCCGCAGAACTTCCCCCATCTCCAATTCAACACCTTGGAAATTGGGTGCTTTCTGGTGAGATTCAAGGATATTGCTGACTCCAAAAACCCAATGGGTGAGGACAAGGTCCGCACGGTTGTTCTCTTCATCGCGGATGAGAATACGCTCCGGGACGTGGAGGATATGGCAGGGTATGAGGCTTGCAACTGGGGAAGGCTCCGGGGCAAGATGATGGCAAGGTGGGGGAAGCGTGAGCCCCCCTTTTGGGAGACGGACTTTGAGCAAGCGGCGGGTGAGGCAATTTCCCAAGGTGGGGTGCAGACGCAGAGCAATCTGTCTGAGTACAATTCCCAGTTTGACCAAATTTATAGTTACCTAGAAAAGAACCAGGTGGTGGCGGGTCAGACGGGGGCCATGAAGTGGGCGTTCCTAGGCGGGCTTGCACCACAACTTTGCGCGCGGGTCCAGCGTTACCTATTTGAGCGCGGGTTGGTAACGCGGTCAGTGGATGGGAGCATTGTGGAAAGAATAAAGGTTATCCCCCTATAATTGTCCCAAGGTTTGGAAGTTAATGGTTCCCTGCGTTTGAAAGGAGATGAGGATGTCCAAAGTTGCACTTAAATGAGAAATAGAAATAAGGAGGTAAAGAGATAAAGGAAAGTAGAGAGAGAGAGAAATCTCCAATCCTTCAATCCTCAGAACTGTCCACCTGGATGTGTATCCAGTATGAGTTCCTTTAATCTCTTGGTGAGATGAGTGATCCAATCCAATGATGTGATGGTCTGCTTCCCTTCCTCATTCCATACCTCCCCTCCTCCAACCCGGAGTTGGGAGGGAGGATAAGTCCTCCCTCTCAACCCTAACCTAAGTACAAGAGCAAATGACAGTATGACAAATAAACAGAAAACAATCCCAAAACAGAAAACCTAGCCTCTTCTCCCCACCTCCTCCGTACCAAACTCCCCCCATTGTCTGTACGCCATTACGTCCATCCGGTTTGTCCTTCTCATGACGCGGTCCTTGCACCGCGCCCTACTCGGAGCCCCCTGCGCCTGTCCATATCTGTTTGTCCGTGCCCATTGTGGGTGTTTGGTAATATCCGGCATGATCTGCGCGCTTGCACGCGCGCTCCATCTGTTCCTTCATAGCCCGCAGATTGCTCCGCCCCTACATATCCAAACCGGCGCGCCCGCAAACCTAGTCGAGCGCACTACCTTCCGAATCCAATCCCCGGGGCGGATTGCTGCCCATGCCGCATTTGATGCTGAGCCCGACCCGTCCACTAGGTGCAGAGCCAAGCAGCGGCTGCTTCTGAGCACTCTGCATACCCTAATGCTGAGCCCGCTTGCCTCCAATGCTGAGCCCGCAGCCGCGACGCAGTTCCCAATCCGTGTCTATAAATTGACACCACATCCCCCCCCCAACTTGAGTTCTGTCCCCAGAAGTTTCCCATTGCTTCACCATACTACCACCCCTGCTACTTCCACTACCACCCCCACCACTCCCACTACCACCTTCCCCGTCCTCCTCCCACATCATCGCCAACATGCTCCCATGCAAGTTCTGCGCCCGGAACGGGCACGCGTGTTTGATCATCCCTGGTCGACGCGCCTGCGTTGCTTGCCGTCGCGGCCACTGTTGCTGCTTGCTTAGAGACAGCATGCCCCAAGCTCCCCCCCAATCCAGCTCTTGCCCCAGGCCACGCAAGAGGGCTCGTCCGGACCCGTTTGTGGTTTTGGACAACGCCTTGATCTTGGAAGGCTTGTGGACACCCCCCGGTTCACCTCCATCCTGCCGCCCCCAAGCTCCGTCACCCACCACCTTGCACGTGAGCCGTGACTTGGCATCACCTCTCCGCCGGGCCGGACCTCCGCAACGGGGCAAATACAAAACCTTGGAGGAATGCCGCGCGGCAACCCGCGCTTGGGCCGCTGCTGTCAGTGTGAAAAAAACGGTACTGGACCCAAGGCTTTTTGGAAGACCCGCAGCCGCGCCAGCACCCCCTTCTCCTCCTCCACATTTGCCAACACCACCCGCACCACCAGCAGCCTCAGATGAGAGGCCTGCAACCCCCGACATCCCTCCGCCTCTGTCACCCATAGTTGTCCCGTCATTGCCTCCAGCTGGACCGAGCCCCCCTGTTGGTTCCCCGGAGGCCCCATCTTCACTGGCCGCTCCTCCTCCCAGCCCTCCCAAGATCCCGGAAATTTTGATTGTAATGGCCCTCCCGGCGGCCGGCTTCAAGGATTTTGCGGAAAGGTCAACCACGATGCTTTGCGACTTCCTTGCAATCTCCAGCGCTCAATCCTTGGAATCCCGGCGCGAGCTCCTGGCGTCTTTCCGGGCTTTACTGGAGTCTTTGAGGGCGGAAATGGAGGAGATGATGAGGATGGCTTAGGCGCATTGCCCCCCCTTTTTCCCTTCTCCCCTTTCTTTCCTTCCTTCTTCTTGTTGGTTGTACCGCGCCTCCCTTTTCATTAAGAAAATACATGTTTACGCGCAAGGTCCTAACCTTTCTGAGAAAAAGTGCGCAACCGCGCCTTGTGAGGGTGAGCTTGAGGTTGAGTCCGCGTCCGCGCACTTGCTTTGTGAGCGACCGTAAGTGACTAGCCGTTCCAAAAGAGGCACCTGGAACGCCCCAGACAAACTGCCACACAGTTCCCCATACCCATCCTGTAACAACACAACAACCAAAACACCAGCGCGCGCCACCGTAAGGGAAGAGAGAGAGAGAGTAAGAGAACAAACATTCTGGGGTGTCTAGTTGTCCCAGCTGTGAACCGGCTAGAGCACCCCCTCACCAAATTGAGCTTATTCCCATACCAACCACCCATCCTTGAGATATCCAAACCAACAGAGAAGAAAAATAGAAAAGAACTCTCTTTTTTTTTGCGCGACGCCCGTAGACCGCCCGCAAATCGCTCTTTGTACCGCTTCCCCCATCCGTGGGATTGCCCACGCGTCCCGGTTCCGCGGGGCTTTTCCTCGCGTTTACGGACCCGGCTTTGTGCCGCGCCCACGTTTCCTGCAAAAACCCCAAGCCAGAAAAAGACCCCACAATCCAGATAAGAAAGAAACATAGAGAAACAAACATTCTGGGGTGTCTAGTTGTTCTGGCTGTGAACCGGCTAGAGCACCCCCTCACCAAATCAAAACTTATCCCCTACCCCCACCACCTCTCCCCCCAACTTGGCCACTGTCCCCAGTTGGTTGCAACCGCCTACTCCGTCGCAATGGCACGGTATCTGCTTCTCCGCCCAAATACAAATCCCCGGATCGCGTTCCTACACCATTGCCGCGCTCCACACTCTCCTTTTCAGATCCGTCACCCCCTTCCGCCGTTTTGTTGAACAAGGTAGATCCTTGCGCAAAGAAGCGCTTGACATGCAAAGCCGCCGCCTTCCGTTTCAGTGGAGTACTGTCCAATTCCTCCAACTGATAGCTTCCACCCTCAAACTTGGACAACACGCGGAACGGGCTGTTCCACCGGTTAGCAAACAACTTTCCCCAGTGAGACTCCAGACTTTGGTTGTACAGGAGAACCAAATGCCCCTTCCGCAAGGGATCCCGGAGACAATGCAAGCAGAGCTCGTCCCAATAGCGCACCAATGCCGTCCAAGTCTTCTTCAGCCGGTCCGCGGCCTTTGCGAGCATCCTGTCCCGTCAAAGAAGCTGTTTGGCGCAAGCCTCAAGCAATTCAGCGGAAGTCTTCACCTTCCACCAGTCAACCCCCAGGAACGTCTCCAAATCAATGTCCACCAGAAGCACGGGGCGCTGCCCAAAAAGTAACTTGTACGGCAAGTAGCCTGTTGACCGCTTCACCAAAATCCAATCCGCAAACAGAACCATTGGAAGGGTCTCCTGCCAGCGCTTCCCGTCTTCCCTGCACATCTTGACCAGGGCGTCCTTGATTGGTTGATGCCCGCGTTCAATCATGCCGGCCCCCTTGGGATAGTACTCTGTTACCCGGCCGAACTTGGCTCCGCAACTCCTCACCAACTCGACCAAATGGCCGCAAAACTCAGCCCCTCTGTCCGCTGTAACCAGAAAAAGCAACCCGTACCGCGCAAACCAATCTTCCTCCAGAAATAGAGCAACTTTGTCCGCCAAGAGCTTGACCAACGGACGCGCTTCCACCCAACCGGACAGGTTTTCCCGCGCGACAAGCAGATAGGCAAACTTACAGGCCTTGATGTGGACGACATCAAGCGAGACTCAACCAAAGAGGGCGTCTTCCCCTGTGGGGTTTCTGACTTCCTTGGGCAATCTCGCGCTCCGCCGTTGACAGGCTTTGCAGGATGCCAGCCATTCCCACACCGCACGCACTACCCCCCGGCACCAGAACCGTTCCTTCACTCACCTCCGCGTTTGTACCTCCCCTTGATGACCAAGATTGTCGTGAAGGCTCCGGAGGATAGCTTCCTGATCCGCCCTTGAAGTGGTAACCACAAGAGGAACCGGAGTCTTTGGCCGCCAAAGCTGCCCCTCCTGTACGTAGAAATTCCCCGTTTGCCGCTTTGCCCATTGCCTGTCCTTCTCCGTAGTTCCATTGGGAAAACAAAGGTCCCGCAAGTAGTCATGAAGAATCGCGTACCGCCCGGTCTGCCGGAGCGGCAGCTGAACGCCTGCCTCCACAACCCCTACCTTGACAACCGGGGCCTCCACATTGAGCAGTTCCGCGTCCTCAAACGGGTTGTCCCTTGGATACCGCAACAACGCGTTGGGAATAGTGAACGCTTTCCCCGGAACATGAACAACAGCAAAGGAGAAAAGTTGAAGAAACGCCACCCACCTGGTCATGGGAGCGTTGGTCAACGCCGGGAATTGATCATCCGCGCCAGAGCCTCCGCGTCCACCAAAAGCTCAAAGTGAACCCCCCACAAAAGATACTGGAGACGCCGCACAATCTTGGTGACCCCGCACAACTCCAACTTTGGCTGGGAGTACCGGCTTTCTGTTGGAGTGAAGGTGACCAACTCGTAAAGCACCAGCCTATCCTTGCCGTCTTCCTCTTGAGTGAGAACCCCCCTGCGCCAAATTTGCTGGAATTGACCGCTAGCCTAATTCCTCCTGCATTGTAGTTGAGGTTGCGGAGCACAATGTCACGTCCCACAATCTCCTTGAGCTTCCGGAACGCGCTATTGCACTCTTCTCCCCAATTCCACTCCGCGCCTTTCCGCGTTAGTGATCAGAGCCGGCTTGCCACCTCCGCAAACCACTCAATGAACATACAGACATAGCTACATAATCCCAAGAACTGAAGGATATGCAACACCGTCCGCGGGGTAAGCCATTTGAGGACCTTGTTCCTCTTTTTATCTGCAATGCGCCGGCCGTCAGAAGCAACAACATGGCCAAGGACTTCAAGCGCCAGGACACAAACCGCCAACTTTTTCCCTGACACCGTCAGTCCTGCCTCCTCAATGCAAAACAGGATGCGTTCCAACATCTGCGCGTATTCCCACACGAAACGTTGGACGCCGGGAACTTCAACCAGCTCCGCTCCTCCGTAATCGGATTTTGGACCTTTGATGCCCGCGTTGTAAATGAAGATTTGGACTCCCTCTGGAAGATCATCCTTCAGGATCCAAGCCATTTGTGCCTGGTACACCGCCACGGAATTGGTTGCGCCCTGCGGTAGCCAAGTCAGCTGCATCCTTCCCAACCCAGTCTCAAATGCCGTTAGAGGCCGCAAGCGAGGATCCAACTTGTGCTGGTTGTATCCCCCCATCACATCCACTAACCCGTAACAAGTGTGCCCCGCCATTGACTCAAGGAACTTGTCAACGCAAGGGGGCCATCCTGCGTCCCGTATTGTAAAGGAGTTGAGCCGCTGTAGATCATGAACAATCCTCAACGACTTTCTGTCCTGCTTAACCACCGCAAAGATCGGACTGGAGTAACTAGACATTGACTTTTTATAAAGGCCAGTCTTCACCCGCTCCCACACCAACTCCATAAACTGCTCCCAGACCGCCCGCAGTATCGGAATTGGCTTGTGATCGACAGTGGGGATGACATAGGGGTTGCCAATATTGTTTTTCAGGAGCCCTTGCTCTTCCAGTCCAAACGCGAGCGCTCTTTCCCGAAGAACCAGAACCAAAATCAGAAAATCGCGCTCCTCCGTACTCAACCATTCCGCCAGGCCTAAATTGAAAGCTGCAATCCACTCCTCCGTGATCCGCGCCAAAATAGTAACCCACCCCGAAGCCTTAATCGGCGTGACCCAAGGGTCCCGCAACCAACCAATCAGTCAAAGCGGTCTGTTCAATTCCTGGGGCATCGGCTCATTCCTTGGTCGGACCTTCCGTGACACCGGCTTGTACTTGCCCGCGTTGCACCGCATCATCCGCACGCATCCTTTGCTGTAAGTCCTGCACAGAACGGAACTGCGGCTTTCGCCTTTGCTCACGAGTGTGGCACAATGATAGGGTTTTTGAAGCGTAGTACCCTTGGGCAATGCATACTGAGAAAAGGGACTTACTTCTGCAACGTGCGCGCCCTGCACTTTCCTTCCTCCCCCTCCCTGCTCCTCATTAGTTGACCGCCCGCGCAAAACCGGAGCTTGTTCCGTGCGGTCTCCTTGGTTGACTAGGAAAAATCCTCCAAAGGTTGCCCGTTGCAGACCAACTCCGCATCCGGTTCCTCCTCATACTCCAACACTCTCCTCCGCTTCCCTTGCCTGTGATCGCAGATAGTTGTCTCAAACCTTCCGCCGGACAAATCCTCCACTGTAAATGCCTCCGTTCCCACCTCCAGGTTGAAAACCATTTGTGCTTGAAACCCAAACATGAACAGCCTTCCCAAAATTACATCCCCACAATCAACCAAAAGAAAAGAAAGAGGCCTACGGACCCTTTCAACCTTGACCTCCTCCTCCTTGACTACCCCATCCACACAACACTCCCCTCCATTAAGCGCGCGGAGACCCATCGTGCATTTCCGCCGAACCAACCCCAAATCATCCACCATCCGCAATGGCAGCAGGTTCACCATTGAACCGCTGTCCACCATAGCCCACACCTTCCTTCCCGCTATGACCATCGGAACGTAAGCGAGCGGAGTCAAAACCGATTTCAACTCACACTCCTTGCGCCACATGAACCCGCTGCACCGTCTGAGGTACCCGGCCCTGACCGCAATCCCGCAATGCCTGAATCATCTTGTCTACCAACACCGGAGACACGGCCGCCAGTTCCTGCAAGGTCAGCGGGAACGGAGTCTTGTTCCCCATCACCCTACGCACAATGTCCGCCGCTTTCTTCTTCCCTACAGGATTTGCTGCCGGCGCCTTGGTTCCGGGCATGCGCGCGGCCGGTTTTGGAATGGCCAACGGGGGTCGCTCCTTTGCGTCCACCTCCATTTTATTGGAGACCGCCACCTTTTCTTCCCTTGCCACTACCCTTACCTCAGCTTCCGCCCAAGGTGGTTGCCACAATCCGGGACCGGTAACGATGCCCAGTGACGCTTGTGCCGTTGTTCCCGCCTCCTGACCCCAAGTGCGCACCTGCTGCATTGCGGTTGGCTGGATTGGCTCCATTGGAATCTGTTTGCCCGTCGGAAACATGTACCCCATCCCCGCCGTTCAAACCAATCCCGCGCTGAGATCCTTTGTAAGCTCCTCGCACGCCAATTGCCAATGACTGTTCACCCCGCAGTAAGAGCACCCCCTTGGCACAAAGGTACCAGGCGGCCAAAACCCTTCCACCATGTGAGGTGGAGGCCCTTGCGGCTTCTGCTGGCCCATACGGCTCATGCAGATCTTCAAATCCTTCATCAGTTTTGTCAATTCGCTTACCGGAGGGGCGGGCGCGGGTTGAGGAACCGGAACACGCGTGGAAGTAGGTGGAACTGGGGCCAGAAATTGGGCCGGAGCCGGAACCAGGGGGGCGGATTTCTTGGGTCCCGCTGGGAAGGACTTAGTGGTGTCCTCAATAAGCTCTTCTAAGTTGAGCTCACTCTCCACAGCCTGGCAAATGAAAGCCAACTCCGGAAGGAGCGCAATGCTCCCGTCCAATGACTGCTTTACCAAGTTGTGATCGTAAAGATGCTGCTGCACCCTTGCGCGGAGTTGAGCGCCTAAACCGTCCAGAAACGCGCATTTCATGGCCCCCGTCTGTCCCTCCACCACCTTGTTCTTTGACAAGTACCAATAGATCCAATCAAATGTTGAGGTGTACTCCGCCAGCTCCACCAGCGTTCTGACTCCTCTGCGCGCACTTGCCTCCAAGGCCACGCGGTCAAAATTGCTTTCCCGGAATCAAGGTTTGCACCTACCCCACCGCGTTAGGATCTCTGCCTTCAGTTTTGGCCAATCTTGATTCTTGTAGCCTTCCATTTCCTCCACATCCCGGAGCTTCTCTTTGTCCATAATGAACAGGAAAACAAGCCGGGCCTTATTGGCGTCCGACGCACCTTCCGCATCTGCAATACCTTTGTATCTCAAGATGAATTGCTGCACATCCGCAGTGTTGAATTGGATGTGAGGGTAGTCGCGCGGCCTGATGCAAACCGGACGAGTGGGTTCATGGTCACTGGAGACCAATGGGGGAATGGCATAGCTTGTCCTGGGTCAAGCGGAGGGAGGGGGAGGAGGAGGGATGGAAGACAAGAGTGGGGTTGGAGTAGTGGACCCGGAGACGGAAGGAGAATAAGAAGAAGAAGAAGGAGCGACTGTAGGAAGGTATGAATAGGACATCACGCCCGGTTACCTTTGAAAGACAAGAAACGGAAGGTTAGTTCCCGGCCAGACCCCCAGATGTGGAAAGAATAAAGGTTATCCCCCTATAATTGTCCCAAGGTTTGGAAGTTAACGGTTCCCTGCATTTGAAAGGAGATGAGGATGTCCGAAGTCGCACCTTAATGAGAAATAGAAATAAGGAGGTAAAGAGATAAAGGAGAGAGAAATCGCCAATCCTTCAATCCTCAGAACTTTCCACCTGGATGTGTATCCGGTATGAGTTCCTTTAATCTCTTGGTGAGATGAGTGATCCAATCCAATGATGTGATGGTCTGCTTCCTTCCTCATTCCCTACCTCCCCTCCTCCAACCCGGAGTTGGGAGGGAGGATAAGTCCTCCCTCTCAACCCTAACCTAAGTACACGCGCAAATGACAGTATGACAAAGAAACAGAAAACAATCCCAAAACAGAAACCCTAGCCTCTTCTCCCCACCTCCTCCGTACCAAACTCCCCCCGTTGTCTGTACGCCGTTCCGTCCATCCGGTTTTTCCTTCTCATGACGTGGTCCTTGCACCGCGCCCTACTCAGAGCCCCCCGCGCCTGTCCGTATCCTTTTTTCCGCGCCCGTCATGGGTGTTTGGTAATATCCAGCATGATCCGCACGCTCCATCCATTCCTTC
Organism: Puccinia polysora; assembly: GCA_025617555.3. Lineage (NCBI taxonomy): Eukaryota > Fungi > Basidiomycota > Pucciniomycetes > Pucciniales > Pucciniaceae > Puccinia > Puccinia polysora. The sequence goes on from CM062629.1 coordinate 44,777,422, forward strand.
ATAGCCCGCGGATTGCTCTGCCCCTACATATCTGAACCGGCGCACCCGCGAACCTAGTTGAGCGCACTACCTTCCAAATCTGATCCCTGGGGCGGATTGCTGCCCACGCTGCATTCAATGCTGAGCCCAACCCGTCCACTAGGTGCAGAGCCAAGCAGCGGCTGCTGCTGATCCAGCAGCTGCCGCTGCTGAGCACTCCGCATACCCTAATGCTGAGCCCGCTTGCCTCAAATGATGAGCGCGCAGCCGCGACGCAGTTCCCAATCCGTGTCTATAAATTGAAACCACAGCGTCTCTCTCCTTCCAAGCCTGGGCGTAATCAACCAGGCGGTTGAGAGCGAGATCCACTTGGAAGAGCTGATTGAGGATACGGCCCGGTTGTTCCTGGCAAGTTCAAGGAAGCCAATGGCCTTTTCCACCCCGGCCCCAATGCCGGTACCACTTGCGGATCCACCAGCGTTGGAACGGCCCGTAACCCCTTTGCAGTCAATGGGAGTACCGGTGAACAAGGTAACAGACATGCTACAGGACTTGCGTATACTTATGAATTGGATGGCGGCCAAGCCAACGGCTCCGCCTCCTGCTTTCTTGTGCAATCTTCCTCTCCATGAAAGAGGGGGCTTTCAGCCCAGTAGCGGACCAACAGGGGGGTTTTAGGTTTGTCTGCGCACATATTGCCGCGATAAAAGTCATTGGAAGTCTGGTTGGGCGGATCTGACCAAGGACATGAACAAGGGGTTGGTTTGCGCGTTGGGGTGACCTACATATTGCCGTTGGGCAAACCGGTGGACCTGGGGGCCAGTCAGCCACCACCGGTGGAGCAGGTTAGGGCAAGGGCCCAACCCACAGGGGCCGCTCAGGTGTCCCTTGGGATTGTCACCGGGCCCAAAACGTGGGGGGCACTGCATGTGGAGGCAGAAGTTAGGATGTTGGCAGCAAACAAGCAAATCGTGTTGGAAAAGATGGACGTGGATGCCAAGGAGCGGCCATTAAATCAAGCTCCAAGGGTTGGGGCGCAAGGGTTGGGGGGCAACGCGCCGGCAATCAACTCCAGAGGCAGAAGGAAGGCCGCGGAAATTGTTTGGCAAGTGATGGGGAGTGAGGTACCAATACCTCTCACACTATGGGAGCTGGTCGCGGTCTCTCCGGTGGTTGTCAAGGAAATGGTCCAGGCGCTGAAGGAGCAAGGGAGCAGCAGGATCCCAGCAGCAGTGCAGGGCGTGAATGCGGCAACGGAAGAAGCAGAACGGGAGTTGTTCCAATCCAAAGCCGTGTTGGTGCCGCTTGCCTATTTCTCACTGAAGATTGCGGGAAGGAAAGTGTGGGAAATGGTGGAAAGCGGGTCGATGGTCAACCTGCTCCCATTGAAACTGGTGGATGAGTTGGGCCTGGTGCGGAGGAAGTGTGCTATGGGCTTGCGGGCACTCAATGGGGGGGAATGTTGGGTAGATGGGGTGGTGGAGGTTGCAAAGGTTTGGAAGCCACTGTTCTTCCTCTTGGTTGAGTGCGGTGACATGATTTTGGGTTGGCCATTCATGTTTGGATTCCAGGCCCAAATGAAGTTCAACGCGGAGGAAGGGACAGAGGCGCTGACGGTGGAGGACGCGTCCAGGGCAAGGTTTGAGACGACGATCTCCGACCACAGGAAGGGGAGATGGGTGCCATTGGCAGCGGTTGGCGGAGAGGCAGAGTCAAATGGTGGGGACAACCGCAAGGGCCACCCTGCGGAGGGTTTTCCCTAGTTGACCGTGGGTACCGCGTGGGGCAGGCTCCGGCCTCATGTGGGCAGTCAACTATGGAGGAGCAAAAGGTGGAAGGAAGTGCGCAGAGGGCGCAAGCGGCAGAAGTAAGTCCTCTTCCTCAGTATGCACCACCGGAAGGTACTGCGTTTCAAAAACCCTACCATAGTGCCACGCTTGTGAGCAAAGGCAAGAGCCGTGGGTTGATTGTTGCCAGGATTCACAATGAAAACGGCAGGCGCGTAAGGATGGTTAGGTGCAACGCGGGGCAATACAAGCCTGTGGGGCAAAAGGTCTGGCCCCGGAACAAGCCCATGCTGCAGGGGCTGAACAGGCCTCTGAGGCCGATCTCCTGGTCTCAGGATCCCTGGGTGAGCCCTTTAAGGAAGTTTGGGTGGGTAACGCAGTCAGCGCGGATCACAAACGAGCAAATTGAGGCGCTGAATTTCGGGCCGGCGGGGTTGTTGAGTACGGAGGAGAAGGATTTTGTTAGCATTGGTGTTGGTGCTCCGCAAGAAGGCCCTCGCCTTTGGGCCCAACAAGCGCGGATTGCTGAAGGGCAAGGTTGGCAACCCCTATTTAATCCCCATGGTGCCGCACAAGCCCTGGCAAATCAAGCCAATTCCAATCCCTTGGACCATGCGGGAACCCTTCTTGGAACTGGTCCGGGAGCGTGTGAGGACAGGGTTGTACGAGCAGTCAACATCAAGCTACTCTAGCCCAATTTTTGCGGTTGTTAAACAGGACAAGAAGTCACATAGGATTGTTCACGACCTTCAGCGGCTTAACTTGTTCACTATCCAAGACGCGGGATTGCCTCCGCGCGTGGACAAGTTCCTGGAATTGATGGCGGGGCACGCGTGTTACGGTTTGGTTGATGTAATGGGGGGGTATGATCAGCACAAGCTCCATCCCAACTTGCGGTTGCTGACCGCGTTCAAGACAGGATTGGGAAGGATGCAGTTGACGCGGTTGCCGCAGGGGGCAACAAACTTGGTGGCGGTCTATCAAGCCCAGATGACGTGGATCCTGCGGGACAACATACCGGACGGGGTTCTGATCTTCATCGACAACGCCGGTATCAAAGGACCAAAGACAGATTACGGGGGTGCGGTGCTAGAGGAGGCCCCAAAGATCCGCCACTTCATCTGGGAGTACGCGCAGACATTAGAGCGGGTCTTGTTTTGGATTGAGGAGGCAGGGCTTACAGTATTGGGGGGTAATTTGGCAGTTTGTGTTCTGGCATTGGAAGTGCTAGGCCATGTGGTGGCTTTTGACGGCAGGAGAATTGCGGCAAAGAAACAAAACAAAGTTCTCAAATTGCCAACCCTGCGGACGCCCTTGCATATTCTCCAATTCTTGGGACTGTGCAGCTATGTTTGCATGTTCATAAAATGGTTTGCGGAAGTTGCAAGTCCGCTGCGGGCCCTGACCGGGAAAGGCCTGGCATGGGAATGGACGGCGCGGTGTGACACTGCCTTTGCAAAGCTCAAGGAGATTGTGGGCCGCAACCTTGACTACAACGCGGGAGGGATCCGCTTGGCCATTGACTCTAGCAATTTTGGCGCGGGCGGTGTCCTGACGCAGGAGGAGGATGGTAAGGATAGGCCAGTTCTCTACGAGTCCGTGACTTTTACAGCAACAGAGAGTTGGTACACACAGCCAAATTTAGAATTATGCGGAGTCACCAAAATTGTGCGGAGGCTTCAGCACCTGCTCTGGGGGGTGCACTTCGAGCTTCTGGTCAACGCGGAGGTCCTGGCAAGGATGATCAATTCTCCAACGCTGCCAAACGCTCCTATGACTAGGTGGGTGGTGTTTCTCCAGCTCTTCACTTTTGGCGTGGTTCATGTTTCAGGGAAGGCATTCACAATGCCCAACGCGCTGTTGTGGTATCCGCGGGAGGATCCGTTTGAGGGGGCGGAGCCCTTGGACGTGGAGTCTCTGGTTATTTGCGTGGGTATGATGGAGACGGAGGTTGCCCTTCCGCTGCAGCAGTATGGGCGCTACGCAATCTTATGCTCCTTCTTGCAGGATCTTTGGTTTCCCAAGGACGCGTCAGGAACAGAAATTTGGTGGGAAAAGCGGCGGACAACCAACTTCTACATGCGGGACAGCAACTGTGGAAACAAAGTACCCCGGTGCCTTTGGTGGTCGCGACATCAAGGAGGGACCAGGAAATGATCCTGAGGTGTCTCCACAACGACCTTGGGGACCGTGGCAAGATCAAAACACGGAGGCGGGTGAAGGCAAGGTTCTGGTGGCCAGGTGTGGTGCGCGCGGTATGGGAATGGGTGAAGTCTTGCAAAGCGTGTCAATGGCGGAGTTCTAGGCTGCCCAGGGAGGTGGGTCACCCTACGGGGGAGGACGTGTTGTTCGGGCAGGTCTCCCTCAACGTGGTCCACATAAAGGCAGGGAAGTTTGCATACCTTCTGGTTGCGCGGGACAATCTGTCAGGTTGGGTTGAGGCTTTTCCTCTGGTGAAGTTGTTGGCGGAGAAGGTTTCTCAGTTCTCGGAGGAAGATTGGTTTGAGCGGTACGGTTTGCTTTGCTTGGTCACTGTCAACGGAGGCGCGGAGTTCCAGGGGCGCTTGATGGCACTGGTCCAGAGTTGCGGAGCTAAGTTTGGGCGGGTCACGGAATACTATCCAGAAGGTGCAGGAATGATCAAATGCGGCCATCAGCCCATTAAGGACGCTCTGGTAAAGATGTGTGGGGAGGACGGTAAACGGTGGCAGGAGGCCCTTCCGGCGGTCCTCTTTGCGGAAAGGATCTTGGTCAAACACTTGATGGGCTACTTGCCTTACAAACTTCTCTACGGACAACGTCCGGTGCTTCCGGTGGACATCAAGCTCAAAAACTTCTTGGGCATAGACTGGTGGAAGGTGAAGACCTCCGCGGAACTTGTGGAAGCACGCGCCAAACAGCTTCTCCGACAGGACGAGACCCTGGCAAAGGCCGCTGAAAGGTTGCCAAAGACAAGGACCGCTTTGGTCTGCTATTGGGACAAGTGCTGTTCCCACCACCTCCGGGATCCGCTGCAGAAGGGTGACTTGGTTTTGTTGTACAACCGGAGTCTGGAATCTCAGTGGGGAAAGCTTTTGGCCAACCAATGTAACAGCCCCTTCCACGTGGCATCCAAGTTTCAGGGCAGGAGCTACCAGCTTGAGGAATTGGATGGGGCACCGCTCAAACGGAAGGCCGCAGCCTTGCACGTGAAGCGTTTCTTTGCACCCGGCTCCACCTCCTTTGACAAGACGGCCAAGGATGGCGCAAAGGCCGGGGACGGCGTCAGAAGCTCAGAATCAGCGGACGGGCCGGACTCTTTGTCTGAGGAGGAACCCAGGCGCGAGGCGCCACCTTGGAGGAGTGAAAGGCTACAAACTGCTGGGGACAGCCGTCAACTTGGGGGGGACGCGAGTAGGGTAAAGGTCTGATTTGGTGAGGGGGTGTCCTAGAAGGTTCACAGCTGGAATAACTAGACACCCCAGAATGTCTGTTCTCCTACTTCTTTTATATTTGATTGGCTCTTGGATTGGTGCTGGTTTTGGTTATTGATCACAGGGACGCGGGCGCGGCGCTAGCTGGGTCTGTTGACGCGAGGACAAGCCCTGCGGATTGGGAAATGCAGGACAAGGAGCGGAAGGAGCAGAGGCCCTATGGAGGCCCAAAAAAAAAAAAAAAATTCTTTCTGCTTTTCTTGGGGTTTTGGTTTCCTTTTTTTATGGGCTTGGTTCTTTTCCTTGTTTCCTCTTGGCGCAGGAAACGTACGGGACAGGTCTGATTTGGTAAGGGGGTGTTCTAGCTGTTTCACAGCCGGAATAACTAGACACCCCAGAATGTTTGTTTTCTCAACTTCCTTCTTTGCCTCTCTTGGATGACTGTGCGCGTGCTGGTGTAGGATTGTTGCGTTTGTTGCAGGATTGGGTACAGGGAACTGTGTGGCAGTTTGGCTGGTGCGGTCCAGGTACCTTCCGGGGAACTTTGTTGGCTCAGGAAGCGGGTGTGGACTTTAATTTCACTCATCCTCACTCTAAACTCCGCCTTTATTCTCACTCCCATTCTCACTCAGGACGCGGGCACGGACCTCTTTCTCACTCTTGCTCTCACTTGCGCGGATCGCTTTCAAGACGCGGATCTTGTGCGCAAAGGTTCTCACAAGCCCGGAGGCTACTCAGGACGGCGCGGCAAAAGTTTTATGTCTTTTCAAGAAGGCGCAGAAAAGGATACAAGAGGAGAAGGAAGAAAAGGGGGGGAAATCCGTCTACGTTGGATGAGTCCTCATCACATCCTCCGCGTCTGCGCGAGCTGCCGCGGCTAAAGTCCAGAAGGCCTCCAATAGTTCCCCTTGGTAGCCAGTGGTGTGGGCGCAAGGGGCCGCCAGGAATTGCCAAAGGAGGCCGTCCGCGTCATCCACCATTGCATTGAACCATGCAAGCGGAACATCCGGGAAGACGGGGATATCCGGAATCTTGGGTGGGCTGCGAGGAGGCGGGACCGGTGAAGAAGGGGTCCCCAGCGGACCATTGGGGGGGCTTGGTCCAGCAGGAGGCAATGAAGAGATAACGACCGGCAACATGGGTGGCGGAGGGGTTCCCCGCGTGGTCGGGGGCCTCTTGTCTGAGTCCAACGAATATGGAGGAGCCGGAGTTGGGGGAGGAGCTGGGGCTGGGATAGGGACCGGAGGAGGGCCAGCGCGGTGTCGGAGGATTTCATCAATGTGCGGGTCCCTTGTGCCTTGCGTGACCCAAACGCGGTCCGCCCAGAGCCGTAAGGCCAACCAATAAGCCGCAAAGTTTGGGTAGTCCTCCTTCTGTGGGGGCCCTGCGCGGCGGAATGGGGAGGCGGAGTTGCAAATTGGTCCTGGGGGGGAGGGAACTATTAGGCTTAGAAATTGATTATACCGTAAACTGGGAACTGATGCAGATGGGAATCAACACAGGATGAGTAGACATGAGAAAAAGAAAGGAGATAACAAACATCTGGCATAGGCGTGATTGAGGTGCAAGAGTTAGGTGAGAAGCAGCAAGACGAGAGATGACAACAAGAGATGATGAGGACTAGACCAGAAGATGAGTCAATATGAGATCAAGGAAAGATGAGGAAATAGGAAAGTAGAAATATCTCACCGGGCACACAGACAGGGCTTGAAGCATACAGATGAACAGACAAGGAAGGGATTGTTGGAGATGAGGTTTTTGGATTGAGGCGTGGTTGAGATTGAGGAGAGATGATGAGGTTGAGAAGCTGTGAGGGAGAATCCGAGTTCAGAGGTTGAGACAAGAGGCGTAGCCAGGATCCGGGGCCATGAGGCATAAGCTGGATTTGGAGTGTGAGTTGGAGTGTCCTCACTCCCCTGTCTGTATGTCTGAGTGCCGCGCCCGCGCCAGTGTACCCAGCAAGGGGAGAAGACCTAACATGTCTTAACATCTTAACAGGAACAAGGCAATCCGGGCGGAGTCCATGAGTCCTCGGAGATTGTTTCATCTTCCAAAACCACAAACAGGTCCGGACGGGCCCTCTTGCGCGGCCCGGGACGGGAACTGGATTGAGGACAAGGGTGCGGCATACCCTTGCCGAGCAAGCAGCGGCAATGGCCACAAAGGCAGGAAGTGCAAGCGCGTTGACCTGGAAAAATTGAGCACGCGAGCCTGTTCCGGGCGCAGAAGTCGCAGGAAACCATGGTGACAATGGAGCGGAGGGGGAAGAGGGGCTGGGGTGAGTTGGGGTGGGTGGGGGAGAGGTGGATTGGTAGGGTGATGGAGGCAAGGTAGCAACGGGAGACCTCTGGGGACAGAACCCAACTTGGGGGGGGATGTGGTGTTGTATTTATAACCTCAGGTCAAGAGCTGCGTTGCAGGCTGCACACTCAGCAGTTGGGTAGGTTGGGCTCAGCGTTTGGGTGCGCGCGGGCTCAGCAGTGCCTGCTGAGAGCTCAGCAGCAGCCGCTGCGGGCTCAGCAGTAGGAATTGCGGGGCTCAGCACCAGGTGCGGGTTGGGCCTACTCCAAGGGCCCCGGGTTGCAACCCGCCCAGGAAACACGGACCGAGTGATGGAGCCGGCCCAACCAAGCTGGCGGGTGGCTAGTCCGGAAAGCAAGGGCGGGGTGATTGGGGGTTAGGCGCGCGTGGGCCAACTTGCGGACCGCAAGGTCCGCGGACGCGCGCGGGCGGGCAAACCGGGGGGCTCCAAGTAGGGCGCGGTGGAGGGCCGCGCCATGAGAAGGACAAACCGGGCATACGTTGATATCAAAGGGCACGGTTTATGGGGCAAGGAATGGAGGGGCAGGGTTGGGCTAGGGTTCTGTGCTTAGGGGTTGTGTTTCATCGTTCTTTTGCCTTTGTGGTTGTACTTAGGTTAGGGTTGAAGGGGGGGATCCAAGTCCTCAACCTCAACTCTGGGTTGGGTGATAATCATCATTGATCTATCTATTGGTCATTCAATCAATCAATCTATTGGAGAAGGAAAGGAAAGGAAGAGGAAGGATTGAAGGAAGAAGAATACATCTCATCATCTCTCTTTTATCTCACTATACTTAAGAACTCATTGCATCCAACCTCCTTACAGAGGCCTAGATCAATAACTTCTGGACTTGCGGACAACTAAGGAGCGTAACTCTCCTTTACTTTCCAAAGTGCACGTTCTCAGCAGTGGCTGCTGTGGTGCTCTTTTATGGACGCGAGTTGGGAAAGGGCTGCGGGCGGCGCTCTCAGCAATGGGCAGGACCTTGCCGCAGCTAACCGCTCTGCGGGCTCAGCAGCAGTCAGCTAGACCCAGCAGCGGTCGGGTCGGGCTCAGCACCTGGAGACGGGAGACGACGGATTGCGCGGACCGGAAAGCTTGCGCGGATTGGAAGGCTCGCGCGGATCAGAAAGCTTGCGCGGATCGGAAGGCTCGCGCGGATTGGAAAGCTTGCACGGATCAGACTGCGCATTGCAAGACGCGCGGATTGGGTCACGTGGGTACGCCCCAGATATTGGAACGGGTTGTCGGGCAGACGCGCGCGGGCGGACAAACCGGGCTACGTTAATACCAAAGGGCGCGGGTAATGGCGAGGGATGGAGGGATAGGGTTGGGCTAGGGTTCTGCGGCTTAGGTTTGTATTTCATCACTCTTTCTTGTTACTTGTGGTTGTACTTAGGTTAGGGTTGAGAGGGAGGACTTAAATACTTTGCTCTCAACTCCGGGTTGTATGATGGAGGAAGGAGGGGGGGGAAGGACGGGAAAAACACTTCACCCCACTTCACTTTGCTTTACGGACTGGACTGCACTTTAGGATATTACTTTTTATGGCATTGGATTGGATTGGATTGGAAAAGAATGAATCCATCTTATTATTGCTCCCTCCCTCTCACTCTATCTCTCTCTTGAACGGCTGCATCCAATCTCCTTACAGACGCTTTGATCAATAACTTCTGGAACTCAAGGACAACTTCTGGGGTGTTGCCCCCTTTAGTTTCCACATCTGGGGGTCTGGCCGGGAAAGATCTTTTGTCAAAGTCTCTCAAAGGTACTCAAGGATGCTACCAACAGCCGCTTCTCTTCCTTCCTCCTCCCACGGCTTCCGCGCTACCCCATGGATTTACCTGCATATTCAACTCAACATTGCGGAAGTGGAGTGATTCATCTCGCGGTATGAAACAATTGCGGACTCTGAAGGCGTTTTGGATTTTGAGAAGGCGCGCCATGTTGTCCTGTTCATCAAGGACGTGGAAGCGCGTCGGGACGTGGAGGAGATGGGAGGCTACCTGAAACTGGATTGGCTGGAACTGAAGGAGGACATGCTGGCAAGATGGGGGAGGCGCGGTTCTTGCTTTTGGAAGGACAATCTCAAGCCATCCGCGGAATTGGGTTACAAGGCAGGCGCGCACAACGGGACCCGGTTGCAAGCAGAAGTGGACTACGCTGAACTGGAGTACTACAGGGCAGAGTATGTTCCGGCCCCACCACCGGCAACCATCTCTTGGGCTAGCAAACTTGCGGGGGTGGCAAGGGGCCTTGAGGCCTATCTGGAGAGTATTCAGTCTCCCAGCGCTTCTGCGCCCCGCGTGTGCGCAAATGGGGAGGACAACGACCGTTGGCGGACGGGACAAAGGGACCGGACAGCGGATTCAAACGCGGAATTGGTTTCCCCAGTGGGGGCTAAGAATGTGTTGGGGAAGCAGGAATCGATGGAACTGGTGCGGCCTACTGACAGGAAGCGGGCAAGGACAACGGAATGGGAAATGGATTCTCCGTGCGGACTGGGAATTGGCAAGCGGCGGACGGATCTTGCAAAGAAGGTACACGCGGCGGCGGAAGAGACGGACCACACGTTGGAGAATCACGACCCAAGCCGGACCTCTTTGACGGCGGGGAGCGCGCATTTGGAAAGGGGAAGTGGCAGCAACGGAAAGGACGGGCGCGGAATGGACAGACGGTGGGGTGGGGCGGAAGGATCAAGTGGTCACGCACGGTCTGGCGGGCAGGGAGCGGTCAGAAATCTCCGGAGGGGAGAACAAGGCCGCAAGAACGGCAAAGGGAAAAGGATGTTGTGTGGACGGGGTGGGGGAGAAGAGAGCTGGGATTGAAATTGTTTCAAAGCCTCTTTCCTCCTCCACGGCGGGTTGTTGTAAGGAGGTCTGGGGGTTTTTGCTTTTGTTTGGTTTTTGCGCACGGATGGGCTCAAATTTCAAAGGATGCAGGAGGATCTTGGCGGCGGGAGGTGCACCTAGGCGGTTTGGGACAACAATTTGCAAACAAGGTCCCTGCGGGATTGGTTGAGGCAACGCTCTGCAGATCTGGCAATGGGTGGGGCGCGGTTGGCTGAGGACAGCGGCAAAGTTGGGGGGGAGCTAGCGCGGGGTGGAAGGTCGGAGTTGGGACGCAGGACGCGGGCTCAAAAAAAAAAAAAAAAAATCTCTTGTTCCTTCTTATCTATTCATTCTTCCTTTTCTTTTTTTTCTTCTTCTTTCTTTTCTTTCCTCTTCCTGTCTCTCTCAAGGATTGCGTACGCACACTGGCACGCCAAGGTCTCCCCATGTACTCTTGCGGATACTCTCACTGGCGCGGACTTCTCACCTTCAGACTCTCACTGGCGCGGATTTCTCACCTTCAGACTCTCACTGGCGCGGATTTCTCACCTTTTCCGATTTCTCACTGGCGCTGATCTTCTCTCTCCAAGGCACGGATATTGCGCGCAGTTCTTATTCTTGCTCAGGGACTCACAAGTAAAAAGGCTACTCAATCGCGCACAACCTATGTCTTTTTGTGTATAGGCGCTAAATACAAAGGAGAAAGGATAACTACAGAAGGTGAGATGGTGGGAGATCTCTGGGGACAGAACTCAAGTTGGGGGGGGATGTGGTGCTCTTTTATGGACGCAAGTTGGGAAAGGGCTGCGGGCGGCGCTCTCAGCAATGGGCAGGGCCTTGCCGCAGCTAGCCGCTCTGCGGGCTCAGCAGCAGTCAGCTAGACCCAGCAGCGGTCGGGTCGGGCTCAGCACCTGGAGACAGGAGACGATGGATTGCGCAGACTGGAAAGCTTGCGCGGATTGGAAGGCTTCCGCGGATCAGAAAGCTTGCGCGGATCGGAAGGCTTGCGCCGATCAGAAAGCTTGCACGGATTGGACTGCGCATCGCAAGACGCGCGGATTGGGTCACGTGGGTAAGCCCCAGATATTGGAACGGGTTGTTGGGTGGACGCGCGCGGGCAGACAAACCGGGCTACGTTAATACCAAAGGGCACGGGTAATGGCGAGGGATGGAGGGATAGGGTTGGGCTAGGGTTCTGCGGCTTAGGGTTGTATTTCATCACTCTTTCTTGTTACTTGTGGTTGTACTTAGGTTAGGGTTGAGAGGGAGGACTTAAATACTTTGCTCTCAACTCCGGGTTGTATGATGGAGGAAGGAGGGGGGGGAAGGATGGAAAAATACTTCACCCCACTTCACTTTGCTTTACGGACTGGACTGCACTTTAGGATATTACTTTTTATGCCATTGGATTGGATTGGATTGGAAAAGAATGAATTCATCTTATTATTGCTCCCTCCCTCTCACTCTATCTCTCTCTTGAACGGCTGCATCCAATCTCCTTACAGACGCTTTGATCAATAACTTCCGGAACTCAAGGACAGCTTCTGGGGTGTTGCCCCCTTTAGTTTCCACACCGCTGCGGGCTCAGCAGCAGTTGCTGCAAGGCTCAGCAGTAGGCGCAGCAGGACCAGCATGCGGCTGCGGGTCAGGCCTGAATAGGGGGGATGGGCTGCAACCCTTTTGGATATCCAACTTAGGAATGGAGCCGGGCCAATCATGTTCTTGGGCCGCTAGTTTGGGGAGGGAAGAGCAGGGCAATTGTGGGGCTATGTGTGTGGACGGCCGTGCGCAAGCGCAAGCCGGCCACAGGACTGCAAAATTTACAACGGCGCGTTGGGCGGGCACAGGAAGGCGCGGTGAACTTTGAGTAGTGCGCGGCGGAGGGCTGCACCATTGGAGGACAAACCAGATGAGTGTAACGGCAGGCGGGCTGAAGGGATAGGGTATGGGTTAGGGTATGGGTTAGGGTTCTGGGTCTAGGGTTTCTTCTTCAAATTGTTGTCAGGTTGTTCTTGTGCTTGTACCTAGTTTAGGGCTGAGGGGAGGGGATGTAAAAGGCCTCTCCCCTCAGCACAGGGCCAAGGGGAGAGGACACCGTGCGGGGGGGGGGGAAAGAAGAAAAGAAAAGGAGCATCCTAAAATCTTACAGACGCTAGAACCATCAACTCTGCAATCAGGGACAACTTTGTGAGGGACAACCTCAAAAGTTTCCACAACTTGATTAAAGCTGATTGTGTTTGAATATCCTCCTTGGCATTGGATGGGGGCAACTCATACGTTTCTTTGGGATCACCATTGCTAGGCTGAGCATCCCCATCCAAGTCCTCAGCGTCAACAAAATTGGATTTTTGGGCATCAAAAGCAGCTAGGGGGGTGATGTTGGCCTTCTTTCCAAAGATTTCATCCATTTGAATATAAAAAGGACAAATGGAGTCCAACTTATGAACCACCAAGTTGATTCCCTTGGCTTTGTCAGAGTTGGTGATACAAAAGCTGGTGGAGATTGACATGGAGTGGGACCCTTTGTACTTGGCTCAATAATTCTTGAATTGCTCCCTCATCTGTTTGGATGAATAATCCAGCCTACCTTTTGTTTTATTCTTGAGTTCATTTGCCATCAGGAGATAAACATTGACCTTAGAGGATGGAGGTTGGCAAACACATGTTTTATTGTTGGATCCAAAGCAAGCATTGTAGTTGGACATAATTTAGAGCCAGTTTACCAAGATGATGTGATCAGCTCTCTTGAGCTGACTTGAGCCTTTGGAAGCTGATGGGGGAGGATTGTTGGATGTTGAGTTCCTGGGGGTGTTTGGTTTTGTCCATTGGATTGTTTAGTGGACTTGCTGGGGGAGGATTGCTGAGGGGCCATTTAAAAATAGTAGGAGGGATCAAGGGATGAAGGGCTATGAGAGTGTTTGAGTGGTGAGAGTAATGATGTGATGAGAGGATGAGAGTGATGGAGCAAAGAGAACAGGAAGAGATGAGAGTGATGAAGTGAAAAGAGGTATAAAGCAATGAGAGTTAGGATGTGATGAAAGTGATAAAGTGATGAGAGTGATGAAGTGTTGAGGATAGTGATCCAATGAGAGTTAGCTGGATGTGATGAAATCAATAAATGGATGAGAGCAATGAAGTGATAAGGATAGTGATCCAATGAGAGTTAGCTGGATGTGATGAAAGCAATAAACAGATGAAAGTGATGAACTGATCAGGATAGTGATCTGATGAGAGTTAGCTGGATGTGATGAAAGCAATAAATTGATGAGAGTGATGAAGTGATGAGGATAGTGATGAAGCAATGAAGAGCAATGAATCAAATTTTTTTCCAATGAGGTCGGAGTTAGAAGGAGGTGGGAAGCCAGGGAAGGATGACATGGACAGGTGGTGGAAGCCTTTAAATACTTTATTTGAAAAAACACACTTATTTCCAGGTAACTCTGACACCTCTGATGTGAAATAAGTGGGTTTTTTTGATTTTTAATGGTGGATTTGGTTTGAAACCTGCCATTAAAAAATGGCAGGTTTGATTAACTCTGATACGCCCTAATAGAACTTTCAGCAACTCAGATGGGTTGAAAACGCCATTTTGAGCCTGTTTGTGACCACAGGTTTGCAAACTTAACATTGGCCTTTATCAATATTTGAAATTAATTCCTGAGTCCTGAAAAATTATTTTGGAATTACCATTCAACATACCAATATACCTTCAGTAATAATTCATTTATAGTAATTAATTTTCATGCAGTCAAAAGATATTTTTTATAATATATAATAGGATAAAAATTTATTGTCTAATATATATCACTTTCAAGCCCCAAAAAAATATTTCAAATTCCAGGCAAAAGACCCTAAATAATATGCCCAATTTCCTCAGCTATCTTTTTGGATTCAGTTTTCCACAATTATCCCAATAAATGAAAGTGGTGGAAATTGCAATTCAAATAAAAAAATTAATTCAAATATTTTTTCAATTGAATCAAGGTTATAAAGCCTTCCTTCTGTCAGAAAAACTTCCTCAACACATGAAATCATCATTTTCTAGAGTCATTCACACCATCTTAAATTAATTCATGCACTTCCTGATTTGTTTTGTTTTGTTTTTAAATTATCAATTTGTAAATATATCAATATTGAAGGTGATATTATATTACAGGGATTAAATAAATAAAAAAATTAGCTAGAAAGATTCTTCATAAGTGACACCTGTGCAACTTTTCATGGGTGGCTCTTTGAGCCACAAAACCCATAAAAAAAGGAGCTGCATGTTTTGAAATATTTGAAAAAATGAACGCTTTCTAGCCATGTGAATCAAATGACCTCAGAGCCCTAAATTTTTTAAATAATTAATTTCATTAAACCCATGGTTCTCTGTGTTTTCAAAAGCCTAAATTCTACAAAACCTGTAAGGCTGGGGTTTCAGAGATCCCCAGAAGAATTTTTCTAAAAGAATACAGCTTCAAAGCTGTAAGAACTATGTAAGTGGTGTGAGTGGGATCTCATCAGCCCCCCTAAAGATATTATCTGAAGCTGTTGAGCAATGAATTTCCGCATTTTGGAAATTTATTAAAATTCAATCACAATTAAGATGAATTTTTGATGAGTTTTTCTATATGAAAATAGGTATTTCATGCCTTGTAGGGGTGGGGAGGGGTGGGGAAACAATTTCAATGAGTGTTTAACAAAACATTTTGAACCATGTTTGAACTACCTCAAAATTTTCCAAAAGATTGAAAATTTTAAGAGGATTTTGATCATGGATATTGGCAAAATACCTTCAAACCATGTTTTAAGAAATAGAAAAAATATAGAAGAATTTGGAAATGAGAAGAATGGGAAGGTTCCAAAATGGATTGAAAAATTTGACTTATAAGGAAATTGTAAACTATAGCTTGACTCCAAATTTTCCCAGTTTGGGAAATAAATATATTTTTGATTTTTTTTGATGAATTTAAAGGGTCACATATGAAATTAAGGAAAATTTTAAAGGAAGCAGACAAAAAGTAATATATATACATATATATAGTTTTTTTTTCTTCACAATTTTGTTGCAATAAATTTTCAATATTTGTTATTATTTATTTTGCTTGATTTATCTCTCCGTTAAAAAATGAAAGAGAAGAGAAATAGTTGAAAAAATCCTTTTCAAATAAAGTAAATAATTCAGGAGAAAAAAATAAAAAATTAAAAATAAATAGTTTAGAAATGAAAATTTTCCTAAGGTTACTTGAACAAAATCCTTAAACCAATTCAGAAGTGCTTTGAAAATGATTGTCCACTTCCCAATAACTAATATATTTTGCAGAGATTAATTTAGTACTTTATGCTAGATACAGAAAATCTTCCTAGTATCATTCTGAATAAAGAATTCATTTATTGTTTTGGTATGAAGGATTCATTTTGAAGATTTTTTGTATGAGTTTTTTTTTCCAATTAGACTAAGTTTATCACATCTTAAAGCTTATTTTAAATTTTTCCAGATAGATTTATAAAAAAATTAAGATATTACACCAGATAAGCCTTTCATTGATCAGAAATAATATCATCCAAACACATTTGAAAGGTAGAAGGATCATTTAACAAGCCAAATGATTTGAAATGAGAATTAAAGATACCAAAACTGGTCCTAATAGCGTTGAGATATTCACCAACTTCCATCATTAAAAGCAGATCGAGGACTATCCCAAGGTATAAATTTGAGAAATTATCATCCCCAATTAAATGAGTTGATAAGTAAAATACAGGAAGTAACAGATAGGTTTTCCTTTGAGTGATCTGATCTGGTTTTGCATCTTTAAACCATGAATGAGGACTTGTATATTTTTTTTTAAAAAAAAAAAAACAGAAGAAAAGCAGAAAGACAAGCAGAATTGGATATCAATTATTCCATGTGCTTGTCTGAATAATTGTTTTATATAGATATCATGCAATTCAGGGTTGAATTAAAGCAGATTGCTATCTCATGAGGGAATCAATGGGATCTGGAAGAGGTGCTAGATTGAAATTTTTAATTTTATGGTCAAAAGATAAATAAGAAGGTAATTTATCAGTTTTTAAACATGAAGATAACCCCAGTTAAGTCATCATAAAAAGAAATGAGGATTTAATAATAGACTTTTAATATTTCATCATCTTTGAATCAGTAGTGGAGGTTTGATGAAAACAGATCATGGATCACAAAATACACTGTTTTCCAGGTGTTACCATTTCTTTGAAGAAAGTAGATGGAGGTCATTTAGATTGATAGCTGGTAACTACTAGATATTTCAAAGACCAAAATGTTACAAATTTCTCTGGATAAAAGCATGTGGATTTTACTACATGTATGGATTTTCTCACATAAAATTAGTGCAAAAAATTTATGGGACTGTTTTTTAAAGAACTCCTACTGTCCCACTGCATACAGCATGATGCTTCCTTGTAAAAATTTGATTTCAAAAGAGGTTTAGAATTTTTCTTCAATGCCTAAGTAAAAAATTATCCATCTATAAATCATTTTGATTTCATTCCCCTTTGTCAATCCATCTACTAAATTATCCAAGCAATATCTTTTTTGAATCAACACATATTTCAAGTATTTTGTATTAAATTTCCTTCTAATTTCTGAGTCTTTAATTTCAAACAAACAATATATGTCTATAAATAATAAGATTAACTGAATAGTTGAAAGCCCAGCTTGTATGGATTTACATACAAAGAAATCAATATTTAAAAAGAAAAAAATGAGAATTCCAAGTGCTGAGATATTGCTCCCTGAATGAGCTGTTAATTTCTTCAAACAAAAGTCTATCATTTCTAGTACTGTGAATTCCGTTTATCATTACAAATATTTATTATGCATTGAAAAATTTCATTCAATTCCAAAATTCAAAAAAACACTGGTGAATAGGGAAACTCATCAGTTAAGGTTCCTCAGAAGCCCTCTAGTTGTGCCTCTCTCTTCCTCATTGGAGTCAATCTTTCCATCCATTTGACATTCATTGCTCTGGTGCAGACCTTCATTGGATCTGGTCTTCATAAAATTAGTCATAAGTTCTAAAAGTTTCAGAATTATTCTTTCACAGCTAAAAGCCTTATCTCAACATCCAGAACAAAGATATATGAAATCCTCCAGAAAATCAAGATTTGAGGGACTTCTCAATTAGAAAAGCAACCTGGAAGACTCCAAAATCCGACCAATTGTCATCTTTGCAAGCTTGGGCATACCATCAGTAATTCATGCAAGATGAAGGCGCTGTATATTTTCCAATCATGCTTGAATTGTTTCCCCACTTGAAAAATTTGACAACAAGCCCATGGGATGGTTTTTTTTTCAAGGGTTGTTGTAATAGAACCTGTTTTTGATGAAGATCAAAAGAAAACAGACTTACCTTTGCTTGTGAAAATCAATAGTGGACCACAGACAATGGGAAGAAAATCACCTGTACCAATGAATCAAGCATCAACATTGATCATAACTTTCAGCAAGCAATGGTCTGGCAAACCCCTGAAGAAAAGGTTGATTCTGACTGATTGGCTCCCATGCACAATAGTGGGTGATCTTCCACCATGGTTTTGGGTGTGGGATGCTTTCATCAGTGAAAACACCTCTTCACCCATCCTCATGCTGCCAAAATGGCAAGATTTCTGGGATTTCATTGAAATCATTTATGAAGGGGCTCTTGGTCTATCAATGTTGAACTTTTGTCAATCAGAGGTTTTTTTTAAAAAACGGAAGATGAAGCCCCAGTCCATAAGACCAAGATTGGCAAGGACTGGCAACATGCAAATAAGTCCACCAGGAAGCTTGTTTGGATGACTCAGTCATCCAATCTGAAACTTATGGATAATATTGAAAAATGATGTTCCCCAATCATATGAACTGAAATTGATCACAGAGAGGGAACAAGCTCTTCAAGGTGCCTGGGATAACTTTCCACATCAAACACTCCAGAATTGTATCAATTCAATGCCCAGTTGCATGTAAGATGTTATCAAGGCCAATGGTGATTCTAACCAATGGTAGGACCAATTTTTATTTTATTTTATTTTCATACCTTTCAGTGGCTTAATTCTCTCTTGTGCCAATCTCTCAAAATTTCAATTGTCCATTATCATTATGATTATTTTTAATTTTTGGATTGCATCACAACTTTCAAAGCTCAATATGCCTTTCTTTTATTGTTCATTTTCATGTTAACTTCATTTTTTTACATTTTTCAAACTCATTTTGAATCAAAATTGGGATTCCAAATTTATGAAATGCATAGTTTTTCATATTTTTTCTCATTTTATTTTGTGAGAATCGTCAACATCGAAAAGATGCTCAAAAAAAGTGGAAACAAAAATCAGGGCATCAGTTTTGTTATTTTTGTCAACCCAATTGTTACATGCATGGAATTGCTGACCCAGCTGCTGCGGTGTCCACCCTGCTCACCCCCTGTGGGCCCTAGTGGTGTCCCGAACTCGTAGCTGGATCCCAATCAAGCTGTTGGCTGGGGCTGCCCTAAGCCATCATTGCCTCGTCTTACTTACCATGACTGGAAACCTGAACGTGACCTCACCAACGCAACCACCGGCCGAGCGGGAGGTTCACCGCCTTGATTTTGACATCGTTGCACACTACAATCGAATCCTGGAAAAAGATGAAGTGCGCCTATTTCCGCTTTTCTCTAGAGCCTGGGGGTCACATTCCTGAGCTGATGGTGAGTTTGCTTTGCCTGTTTGGCTCATTTTTTGAGCGTAGAGCTTGGCCGTCCCGATTGCCGCTGTCCAGTGCTTATCAGAGTGTGTGGCTCGCTCCAACGGTAAGTTGATCGACTTATCAAACTAGCTATATCTCATTTCTGATAACATAAGGACCAACATCTAACGTGCACAACCCAAGAATGCTGTAGTTGGTACACATATCGATAGAACTGATATTTGATTTTTTGTATACCTCACTTTGATCGATATACGGCTGCTTTGGCGGTGGAATGTCTTTATCTAGCCTCAACCATGCAAGAGCTAATTGGCACATTGTATGTGGCCATCGATCTTCTCAAGCAGGCCACCTCAAACCTCATTTCACTAACGGCCGGTTGTGACTTATTCCTTCGTTTGTCGGTCCACTTCCTCAACATTAGTGATTGTAGCATTCATGGGGGAAGCATCACTGTGATTTAGACTGATTGTCGTTACGAACCGGCTAGTCTGATGACCCACCATTCTCCTGACTCGGCTTCGTTTGCGGACCACAAAAATTCACTAGTCAATCATGCCCTGAAGTACGTCACCGACTGCCGGGCCACCTGTGTAGACAAAGTCGCCAGTTCTGCCGCCAGGTTTATTGAAGATGGAAGTACTATCATGGTTCATGGCTACTCTCGCGTCGTTCTCCATACTATCCTAAGGGCCTATTCACCCTCCGAGAAACCTCGGAAACGTTTTCAAGTCTTCGTCACGGAATCTAGACCAGTACGTGGTACTTTATGGTCGATCTGTGAGAATAATATAGTGCCCCACACTTTGTCCTCATGAATCTGAGTGTCGATCACCTTGTGCACATTTTCATTAGTCCGGCCTTGGCCTAAAAACTCATGCAATACTCGAACAACTCGGGATTCCTTGCGTTGTCTTACTTGATTCTGCAGTCAGCTTCATTTTTGATCTCGAATCTGCACCGTCTTTGCAATTTTACTTCACCTGCTGACTAAAGCCCACGTCCACTACCTAGGTTGCCTACGCCATGGCAAAAGTTGATCTGGTTTTGGTAGGGGCAGAAGCGGTCTTGGAAGACGGTGGGTAAGTACCTGAAACATGCTTCAAGAGTGCCCTCAATCAACTTTTGACCATGATCAGCTCTATAGGCTAATCAACTACATAGGATGCTATCAAATGGCAATCGCCGCTAAAGCTCATCACAAGCCATTCTACGCTCTTACTGAAAGGTAATGTCAATTTCTCTCTCATGACATCCCTTTTCTCCACCAGACTGTTCTTGTTTAACTTCACTTTTCTTTTCTTTTCTTTTATTATTTTTTTTAACAAAAACAGCTATAAATTCTTGAGACTTTTTCCACTTTCTCAATATGACGTGCCCACTCGTCATCCAACGTTGAATTTCCCATGTCCTCAGGTTTCCAAATCACTGGGAGCATCAGAAACAACCAACTTACCTGGCTCAACAATTCAGCGGCATACATCTATTTCAGCTAAACTCACCCCAGATCAAATTGCTAAAAATAATCCGACTCTCGATTATACAACCCCTGACCTGATCACTCTGGTCATCAGTGATGCTGGAATCCTGACCCCTCCCGGTGTTGCTGAAGTATTGTTGTCCATATTTGGTGGTGAATGACCCAAAAAAGTCGATTGCTCACCATTTCCTCAACGCGTTCCTCTCGACTCTTGATTCAACTGCCATGCCAAGTATTTGCTACCCTTCTTACTTGCTTTCTTTTGAAGTTGTTTTCAAGAATGACACATTTGTTCAATTGTACTGAAACATCATTATACCAATGTGTTGAAACCAATTCTGATTCGGAATGATGAAGTACTAGTTTGGCAACACAATAAAATCAAGGATTATAGTCATTATTTGTATGCTGCAATTACCAGCCACTGAGACTGTAGCCTGTGCCCACAGGTCTGCAATATTAATACTTCGGTTGATTGTTTTGATTTTTCTTATTGTGTTCTCAGGGGCATAGGGTTCCACTGGCCAGCCTCAAGTCTGCTTGCACTCAAGCAGCCAATGTGGTCTGCCCCACTTGTGGTCATGTGGACCCCCAGTGGATTGGGTAGTATTCCAATGAAAATTATCTCACCTCAGCTGCAATTTAATGGTTCTGACAGTGCTGGCAGATGTATAAACCACTTCACACCTTAAGTTGTGGACAGGGTAGAACTAATGAATTTTGAAAGTTTTGGATCAAAGATTTGATTACAAAAACCCATAGCCACAATGGCTGAAAGAAGATGAATTGGAAAAAGAAGCACCAATTATTAAGGAAGAAGAAAGAAGTAAATACACTGAGAGGAGTTTACTAACATTGGGATGATCAATTCTTGTGGGAGATGGAAAGAAATCAGAAAAAGAAGGCCTCAGGAGAAGAGAATTCAAAGGACTTGATGTATTTATTTTGTAGATTAATTGAAAGAATATTTTTTCAAAAAGTTCACACCATGCAGCAGATTGAAGCAGAGGGCAGAGGATTCAATTTGATATAACAAGAATAGAAATTTATAGGATGGATGAAGCAATAAAGGATTGAATGATCAAGAATATTGAGTCAATATGATGCTGGGGGTGAAGAAGAATCCAAAGAGACAGCTGGTTAGAAAAAGAAATTGGCTTGGGTTAGTAGGGGAAAGGTTCAAGATGTTGCAAGTGCTCAAGGTAACAAGTTTTTTAACAGGTGGATCAAGCTTATCAAAAGTTTGGATCCAGGTAGAAGGAGGCAGTAATGAATCATTAGAAGAAAAACAGAGAGTGATGATCTCAAAGTAAAAGAGATGAAATTGGCAGAGAAAGAGAATAAAGAAAATAAAAAAAAGTATGAGGAGAAGAGAATTCAACAGACATACCCCCATAGCTTTAATAGAATTTCACCAAATACTGAGTTTGTTCAATTTTATAGATTCACTTAGATTCAAGTTATGTGTAAACTAGGTTGATGGAGCTTATCAAAAAAATTATTTTCATCCCTCTATGCCCATGGAAGCCCTGGGTTCAACTTCCAACTCCAGATAAACCAGAAGTATTTTATCAAATTACTGAAAAAGTGAACCCACCAGACAAAAAACACTTTTACTATCTTGAAATATCTCCCCCTTCCCCACCACTACCAAAATATAATTCATCCAAAAAGTGTCAAGAAGTGTTTATTGAAAATGATACCCATAATTATATGGAGCCCCTCCTTCTTGAGCTACTGTCACATTCCCACCCCATGTACTAAGAAGGGGAAAGGATTTACATTGATATGGTGCAAACTGAGAAATACCAACACTACAAGAAATATTGAAGTTAGTAAGGTTATACTTAAAATTTCAAACTGAAACTTGAAGTCAAGTACAAGGTGCAATCAAAAATATTTCAAGAAGGAAACTGAGGCAAAGCTTGAGGTAAAAAATCTAAATCAGATATGATGCAAGAGGCATATGAAATGAACTAACTGAGGAAAGTATTGACAGGCAATTTCTTTGCGTTCTCAGGAAATCTACATTTTAGTGTGGATGACTATATATTCCCCAATAAATGTCCTCTCCAGCTAGATGAAACAAGGATGCAGCAAATTTATGGCAAAGAAAGGCTAATTAAAATGATGAAATCAAAGTATAAGCAGGTGATGAATAAATGAAAATGAAAATACAATGAAATGCAAGAGACAAAGTAATGAATGTAATAAAGGTGACAAAAGAAGACTGATTCCTGGGCATGAGAAAAGGTGTGATTAATTTCAGAAATTAGTTGGGTGGTTGACTATTAAGGGTGTGAATGGAATGTCTGAAGGTGACTGGAAATGGATTGGAGGTGGTGTCTAGGCTTGTGCAAGATATATATCTGACTGGAGATGGAAGCACAAGGGTGTGATCCCAATTTCAAGGTGAATCAGAACTAGTTGTAGATGATACTGCAAAGTGCAAGTGAAATTGTGGATAATGACTAAGTTGATAGAGATAGAAGGTCCCTTGAAATTCAAGAGTAAAAGTAAATTGCATTTGATTTTTAACATGCTTTTTGGTGTCAGACTTATGGACTGAGGTAGATTATGCTGAGGAGAGGCAATATGTCAAAATTATGGTAAAAAAATGAATCAAGAGCTTGGAGCATGATAGCTACCTATCAATCTATTCATTTTGAATGTTTGATTTGGTTACCAAGCTTCCTGCCTGTATTTTATATGTTATATCCTGCATTTTTATTTTTTATTTTCCAGGTTTTGTCAAAATAAATTTCAAATTGAAATTAGCCCAACATTCCAAATTATTTACAATTTTCAGTTTTTGGTATTGATTCCTGTTTGATTTTTTCATAAGAATTTCTGGGAATTTTCTGTATCATTCATGGAGCTGGGCAAATGGTACTTCTAATATAATTTTAAATGTGACATGCCAGTATTTTGATTGAGTATATACCTTCTTATATGGACACTGAATCTTTTGATGTAAAAATCAAGAAAGAAAAAAATTTACAAGGAAAAGGTGGAATTCCTAAGTCAGGTCATGAATTTTCAGCAAGAAAATATTTCATGGTTTGTAAATATTTTGAGAAAATGTGACCTTTCTTGATTTATGAACTTTTATATTTAATTTATTTGTATCATTTGCTTTGAATGTTCAATAAAACCCAAAATGAGGGAATTCATGCCTAACCAGAATCCTTAAGAGGCATAAGAAATGAGGTATATTTGGAACAGGTGATGATAAATTCACAACTCAAACAAGTCATTTACGCAACTTATTGGATTTGTATGGCATGCCACATGACTACATTTGAGCCGTTCAGCCTCCACACAACTTGAGTGTAGTTGTGCGGCCCCCGCACAGCATTCTGGTGCTATGTGGCCTACAGCCCAACCACATTTGAGTTGCGTGGGGCTCTAAATGACTCAAATGTAGTGGTGTTGCTGTTCCACATGACTACAAGTCTTGTGGGCTAAATAATTATAATAATAATAATAATAATAATAAACTAAATAAAAATACAATAAAAATAGAAATCACCCAAAAAATTGAAAAATATTGATTTTTTTGGTTGAAAAAAAAAATAAAATAAGAAATAAAATAAAAATAAATAAAAATAAATAAAAAAAAATAAAAAAAAAAATGAAGAAAACCAACCCAAAAAAATACAAGTCCAACTTGACTAGCCCTAAAGTAAAAACACCAAAAAATACAGTATCAATTTGAATTTCCCTAAAGTAAAATTTCCATAAAATACAAGTTCAACTTGTGACTAGCCCTAAAGTAAAAGTGCCAAAAAATACAACTTATTTGAAAAGACCTAAATTAAAAACACCAAAAAAAAAAAACAAGTTCAACTTGTGCCAAGCTGATCCCATCACAAGAAGAAAAAATACTCCTCATGATGGGATCAGCACAACACAAGTTGAACTGAATTGACAATAAAATCTCATTCAAAACACTTATCATAATGATTTTAACTCAAAACACTCAACATAATGATGTTCAAAATGTGATAACCCTTGGTATTAATAGAATTACAAGATCAGCATCAGAACCCAAACCCAAATGATGAAATTAATCTATAAGTTAGAATACAAATCAAGTAGATCTTTGAGGTTATCAACCCAAGGAGATGCTTTTTTAGATATCATGGAACATGGTTTGGAAACTGTGGTTGGGATTGGAATCACATCTCCCTTAATTACAAGGTGGAC
>CM062629.1:45474705-45567205 GCA_025617555.3 Puccinia polysora
TCTCTTCCTCTGAAGAGGATTCTGACTCCAAATTAAGTGATCACAAGTCACTTTCAGTCTCTTACTCTGAACTATGAAATTCAGATTCAGATTCTGCCAACTTTGACTAACAATTCATCATTAGTTAGTAACTAAGTTCATTAAACCAAAAAAATGAACATATCCCAAAATAAAAGATTTAAAATCTTTTGTCTTTTCTTGTTTGGAGCCCTTCTAGTCCTTTTTTCCCCCTTGAGTTGTTTTTCAACATGCTCAAAATGAGATGGTTCTTTCCCCGTATCTGTCAATTTTGTCCTGCCCCTACTTGATTATAAGAATTTAAGTTGATGTCTTGGCTTTGATCAATATTTTTTAATCTTCTGAATGATATACTTCAATATGCCACTTTGCTCATGATCTGTAAATTCCAAGATCATTGCATTCACTTTCTCACATAACTGAGGAATGCTTAGCATTTCATCAACATTGCACTTGAAAAATTCAAAAGGATCAACCATTAATGAATTAGGAATCATTAATCAAAAAGCATTAATCACATAGTGATTTGAAAAATCAAACTTGAACAATCCAACTTGAACAATCTAACTTAAGACAACTTAAAGAACTGGAACTGAAAGGTTCATAGTCCAACCTCCACTGAGGATGAACATCTTTGGGTACCACTGATCCTCTGAATGCTAGAAAGTAACCTATTTGGTGGGAACAGGGCAAACCTATATTCTTGAAATATGAATTGGTGCACACTTTTCCATCATGATCACGTTTCAATTTCTCAAATTTTTCCCTCATAAGCTGAATGGCCTCTAAAGACAATTTGTAACCCAATGGTAATATTTCAGGTGGAATAACTGCCGCTAACTTAATTCAAGAGTTATAAAGTGACGCATGAACCAATTTAATTTGATTCAAAACTGTTCTGTCACAGATTTTCCAAACATCCAACATGTTTCCAAAAGAGTTTGCAAGGAATTGTTTGAGATTTGCATGGGCCCCTTCAACCCAAGATGTTTTTTTTTCCAAAATCTGGGTTTATGAAAGTCCACGCTGTTACAAACGCCTCTTTTATAGGGAAAGTGTTTTTTTCCATATACTCAAGTACATCCTCATAGTATTTCAAGAAACACTATACAATTCAAAAGGTCAGAACCCAAAACTAGGAAGAATAAGAAGCAGTGATCTGGACCTACTCTGAGTTCTGTATCATTGAACTCCGCCTCCTCCTTGGTTTTTGAGGCCCCATACTTTGCCCACAGAGTCATAAAGATTTTCCATCCTTCACGTCATTAACAAAGTGCACTTTACAGATTGGTTGTATTTTTTAGACATGTTCCAAGTGCAACATTGTCTTGATGACTCAGGGAAACTAGATTCAATAGCACAAATCAGAGCTATTTCACAGTCCATCACAAAGACTTTTGGAAGTCTCTCAGTATCATAAGCCAACTCCTTTAATGCATTTAAAGACCAACTGTAGAACTTAAACATTTCTTTTGTTATAAAAATGAGAGATTTTTTGAAATTTTTCCAATTGGCTGTCATTCCTAAAAGATGCAATAGCAGGTTTTTTACTTATTTGTCTTATAAGTACAATCCCACATAGCAATATGATGGAATTTTTTTTGAAATTTTTACTTCCTCAGGATGTACTATGTACAGGGCCTCCAAGTGACCCTCTCCACTGAACTTTGACTGGTGAATCCAACTTGTTTCTTCAAGCTTTTCATAGAGTACCTCCATAAAACTTTTCCCCTTTAGTTCTGCAAGTGTTACCTTCCCCTTAGTGTTATAGATTGTTTTGTCATCAACATAATCCCCTCCATCAATATTGATCAATTTTCTCTTAAGTTGCAACTTATTTAGCCCATCATTCATGCCTTGTATTAGATTGTCTAAGGCCACCCCCAAGATTCTCCTCAGTTGAGGATGCACAGAGGGATTGTCAGATGGTTGATGGTCGTGTTGGGTTTCTTTGTAGGAGATTTGCCACAAGGGCTCTGCCTTTGTGCCACTTGCATGGATTAAAAACTTGCACCCAACCTTCCTTGTGTGATTTTTCTATATTTTTATGTAAGAAGTTCTCCTGAATAGGAACCATGGAAGTCACAGGCCAAATCCACATATTTATCCTTCTTTGAGTTAAAAACTGTCAGAGCGTAACCATGCTTCATAGCCCATGTTTGACAATAGTTTTGGGCCTCTTCCCTAGTAGGAAAAGTTCTCACAGGAGGTGGGTCAAGTGGATCTAGTAAACATTCATTTGTTAAGTCATAGTTTCAGTTACATTCACCCATTAGTTTCAATCAAATTAAATCCAGCAAAGGCCTCAGTAACATAAAATGTTACTCATGACAAGAGTTCAAATCCCACTGTGAAACATTTTGTTCCTCAATTTTCACCCTTGATCAGGATGCAATTGGGGATTCCAATGTTTCATTAGCCAAATCCTTTTTTTTTCCAAAGCTTTGTTGATGGCACTATCAATTTAGACCTTCCACGCAGCTATGTCAGAAGAAGGAGGGCTTTCCACTGTTCCCATGAAAAAAAATGCAATGGTATAATTCAGTATTCACAATTGAACTTTCAATTGAACAAAAAAAGTTTGCTCACTTTCAAGTTGAGAAATAATTGTTCCCAGGTTTTTATACAATTTCAATTTTAACTTTACTTTCATTTTGGTTTCACTTTAAAGTCACTTTGGAATCACTAGGTGTGGAACAACAGTCCCACAAAGTATGCGTTGATCCCAAATTTGGGTTGATGGAACCCAAGTGGGGTCCAGGGGGTGCCCAAAATTCTGGAACAACTTCCGGGGGGTTGCGCACCCCCAAAAATGGCGGTTTAGAGCCGTGTATGGGGGTACACGGCTTAAAATCGCGGTGTTTGGGGGGTAAACGGCTCCTATACAACCCCCCAGGGGTTGCGTGTGTTTGTAATGGCCCTTTTTAGTCGTCTATGGGCCCCAAAGGCTCATTTGAGCCATGTAGGACCCTACACAACTCCCACACGACTGGAGTTGTGAATTTTACATCACCCTTTACCAAGTATTGGTTAAAAATGACTTCTTTGAGGATCTGGATATCAATGGAGGCCACATCCACAATTATTTTCCAAAATTTCTGGATGAAGATTTTATGTACCCATGATAAGAAATGGCCTCCCACTTTATCCGGATCCATCCTCTATTGAGATCTGAGTTTGAGGTGTATTTTTTGTTGATTTATTACCAGAGAAAAAAGGAATTATCTTGAGCGGTAGCATCCATCAAATCAATGAAGAAAGTTTGATTCATTTTTATAGTTTTGAGGCCAATTTTTTTTTAGCTTGACTTGTGCCATTAGTTTAAAAAATTTAAATTTTAATCTTTTGCTGTTTCTCTCTTGCAGAAATTAAGGATATCCTTGGACCCTAGTTAAATATTGATCCTTCCTGTCCAGAAACTGAATTTATTCAAATCCAGAACTATTACAGAGGAGAGATCCTTTTAGAAATAATTTTTTTCCATGTTGTTGTTGGCTGGGTGTCCACCTATTTGATTCCTTTGAGAAACTAGGGATTTAAATATTTGAAGTTTGCAGACTGTAGAAATTATGAATTTAATCTGAAAAAACCTGAAATATGATGGCCAGAGGAAATTATCTTTTTACCTATCACAATGAAAAATTTGATCTCACTTGCTAGCAAGTGCCATCAAGGAATCTCTAGTTGAAGCTCTGTCCAATCTCTATTTGAAGCTATGCTCATGCTTCAACCAATTATCTTGTGCACAGTCAATTTTCACAATGCACGGTGACTGTGCATTGGAGCTTGGATAAAGCTGGAACTGAGATTAGCTGGAACTTGACCTGAGCTTTGTTGTAGATTGGGCCTGAGCTCCTTTATGAACCTTGCTAGAAAGTGACATGAAGTTTTTTTGGTGTACAAAAAGGTGAAAATGATGGAGATAAAGCTGAGATGTATACACACCATAAGAAGATTAGAAAATTTTAATTTATACAATAGGAAATTGTATTTTTTGGGGATAAATTCTTAATAAAAACTTGAGAAGACAGAGGGAAATTTGAAACAGCACAGAAACATGCAGAAATCCAACAGAGATTTCCTCCAAGGTAAAACTCTGGGAAGGAAGTAAATATTGTATTAAATACTGAAAACTAGACTTAGATGCTTTGTGCTGTTCTCTTGGTATGTGAAATACTTTTCCAAAAGCTTGAGTTCATAGAACCTGAAAATTGGCATCTGTCATGGCCTTTTCAAATTAAATTCATTTAGAAAAGACTGATTATCATGGGTTCAACTTACCATAACCAGTCAGATTCTCACACCTATCTCAAATTCTTGTTATGTTTTGGAACTCATCATCATGTCTGCTACCACCCTCTCTCAGTGCTCTCATAATTAATTATCTACCTTGTATGTTTGAGGTACTCATTTTGCCTCAACCAATTCTTATTAATATTCTCTATATTAGGGATACTTTTATATTTCTCTACCACATTTTGTATGTACAGATACCTCTTGCTACCTTGGCCAAGTTATTATTTTATGTCTTTTACTTATAGCCTTCCAGCCACTATACCTCCTACATTTCACCTGGCCCTTACTCATAAATTTCATTAAGCATAAATATTGTGATAATTCTCACTAAATCTCATCCCTCAAATACTTCTGTATCTTATCTGATTTTGAATATTTGTTTTTTTGAAAGGACCAGATTGTGGTTCTTGAGTTGTTTATAAATAATCTTCCCTTTTCTAATCCCTTGATTGAAATTCATCAGATTCTCCCCCTTCTCATCCAGGCCCACATACTGAAGCCCCATCTGAAACTGGTCCCTTCTGGACCCCTGAAGTCAGATTTTAGCCTTCTCCGGCATAAAATATCTCCTCTAATTTCTCTCCTCCTCATCTTTTTCAGCCTTCATTCCAACAATTGTTAAATTCAACACCAATTTTATGAGAAAATTAAAAATCAAGGCTGATTGTGTGATTATAAGAATATTGATGATATCCTCATACCATTTAAAGAAACAAATGGTTAAGATTCTAGAATATGCATTTTCCCCAAGTAAAAACATCCAGAAAGGAAAAAATGTTTTTCTTATTTATATAAATACAACTGAGAATATGTGTTGATGTGCAAGAGTGATCTTGATTATGCTAGAATTTTATGCATAAATCTTGAATATGCTAGAATTTTGTGCATACATCTTCAATATGCTAAAATTCCATATAAAAATCTTGAATATGCTAGAATTTTATACATAAATCTTGAATATGCTAGAATTTTATACATACATGTTGAATATGCTAGAATTTTATACATACATGTTGAATATGCTAGAATTTTATACATACATCTTGAATATCCACTTCTTCAAAGCATTTTATTATTGTGTAGTAAATACTCATTACATGGAGAGCTCATGAAATTCTGATGATACCTTTTCCATTTTCAATTTTGGCTTTTTATTTATTTTTGAAAATTTTGATTCAGTCTCATGTTTTGTTTCATTCTTTGGTTATCTATTTTTGGGAAAAAGGTGGAAATTTTAATACACAACGTCACTCAAAATTGTAGGGACGATGGCCCTGTGTGACTCGCTTGGAACTTAATCATAGGGATTGATTGGTCTTTGATCGGGAATCTTGGACATACGCAATAATGATAAATCTTATTTGAATTATTGTATCTTTTTTTTTTTTTTGAAACCCATGGGAAGCCCCAAGTCAGGTTTGAATTCTTTTTATGCAGTCGATTTATGGCTTGATGTGCCACATGAAATGTTGGAAATTTTTGGAATGGGACAGTAGACTAGCTTCAACCTTTGGCCGCCTTGGGTTGAGAAGGACCACAGCTCATCTTGACCAGCTTGGCAGAAACCTCGGTGAAGCCTCCGGGAGGTTGCTAGAATCCAGAAGGAAAGGAGAAACTTTCAATCTCGCGCGTGTGGAACCAGATAGGTCGGAGTTGAACGGAGGCAAGAAGAATCAGGGGAGGTACTACTGACGTTGGCGCTGGCCACCACGTTTGACTTGCAACACTTAGTTTCCAGCTGTATTTTTGAATCCGGGAACACTGTGGTGCAATCAAATCCTCTGTTGGTGGATCCGTCTGGAGCAACGACTAGCAAACAGCTCCCGCCAAAAAACCGGTGGTGGTGAGTCAAACAAGTATGGAGGGGACCCTCGGATTGACGAAAAATAGTTTACCTTTAACTGTACCACCCGCATTTGCTGAGACCTTTGACTCATCTTTTTTGTCCAAACATAGGGCAAATATTTGACCGTCGGGACAGCCAAAAAGGTTTTTCCCTTGCGCTGCTACCAAGCTAACACCTTCATGGAGTGCAACCACTGCCATGACAAATTTGAACCAGTTCGAAAGTTGGTGCATGTTGGGCGAAGTTTAGGGAAGCTTGCGTTGGTTGTTCTTTGGTGTCGATTCTTTTTTTTTCTCGTTCTTTGGACCAGCCGTTACGATTTTTTGAGGGAAATAAATCGAATTTAACCTTTCAATGTTCAGCTATGGGCGCATCAAAAATAAAACCGAGAAAAAGTCTGTCGCAATGTATGTGGCGAGGCACCATCTCCAGTCTTAATATGTCTCTCAGCCACCACCTTCTTCACTCGACATGAAAATGGGTTTGTTGGCTCGAACGCGGGTCGTGGATAGTCGTCGCTGTACCTCGATTTGCTGCCATGAGATACATGCTCGTCTCCATGGTTAGCTCCACTAGTTTCGGATGGCACCCCCAGCAGACTTGAGTTGATGTCATCACGTTCGAGACGGACGTGTGATTTGTCGATTGCTTGGTATCTCAAGTGTTTGTAAATGACTCTGATCTTATCGACTAAACACCCACCCCTTTTCCTGGAAATTTTTTTTACGTCGGTCGGCATTCCCGAGGCGGAGGGCTATGTTGTTATCACGTTTTAATTTCGCCTCGGCTTCCGCCCGACGTTGTTTGCTTTTGTAAAAAATGAATGAATGAATCAAGCGTTGCTTGATCAACTGATGCGCGAACAGTTCATGCATCTCAAGAAGGATTTGTGAAAGATGGTGACCGATAACATCAGTTGGGCTTAAACGAGTTTGTTACCCAAGTGGCTCTGGTTACTCATCTCCAATTTCTTGAAACTCATACTGATATCATGAATACTTAAAAATGTATAATAGGAACCATGAATCCGGGTAACATCCCAAGATGAGTCACTTGACTAGGATACTTCCACTTGAGTTGAATGAGCGCTCATGGTTTCGACTAAGTACATAAGGACTCGAATAGTAATGACACAGTTCACAGTTAAGGGTTGGGTTTTGGAACTACTTTCTGATTGAGATTGGTTTCTTTGTGATGAATTCATAAGTATTTTGTTATTTATTAATCAGTCGTATGAAATTTATAAATTTGAAAAATTCAAATAGCTGATTTCAAGAGAAATTTAAATTTTTCAATAACATTTTTTCACGAAAATAAAGAGCCAAACACTGGTTTCATCTGCTAAAAAAATGAAAAATAAGGTGTGTCTAAAATCAGCAATTTAAGGCCCTGATGGTTTTTTAATGCAGGAAATAACCTTAAAGGCTCTTCTGGAAACCATACTGCTCCTCAACAAAGATAATTATTCCCTATAGTGGTCTAAAATGCAGCATGTATACTAGGCGAGAGGAATTCTTCAGCTCATGATAGTACCAAAGCAAAGGGAACTCATGGATGAGCAGAAAAATGGAGAAATATTTTAAATCTTTTTTCTGGAAAAACTTGATCTTGTTACATATTTAAACATAGTGAATCCCTTCAATTAGAATTGGGCTCAGCTCATATTGCAGGTGGCAAGTCCTAGTTTGCTTCATCCTGGTTGGAAAATGGAGATTGGGTTTTCAGTTATTTTCTGTGCTTAGGCTTTGATGCAATCAGCATAAGTAACTTTGTAACTCAAGTTAAATTTGGTCCTAAAAGGCTTTTGGAAGTAGGCATAGAGCTAGCCTTGGAAATCTTGATTGATCTGGATCTATTCAAGCTTCATCAATACTCAAGACACTACAAGGCCAGATAATCCTGGGGGAAGTTTTTTGACCATTGGGGTGGTACTCAACCACTTGAAGCAGCATCAAAAAAAATTCAATGTGCTTAGGCCAAATACACATTTCACGAGAAAAATTAATATTTATACCCATCAGTCTAGATGTACAAATGGGGTGTACAACCCACAAGAGGCAAGGCCTAAAAAAAAGGCTATTGGACTGGCTAAAATACCAGTCCATTAGTAGGTTTTATGGTGTCACATACCACCATATGACAGTACCCCTGGGTTTAAGGGCACTTTGTCCCAAAGTGTGTATGGATGGTGGTAATAACCCACCCAATCCCCAAACATGGAGCCATATTCGAACACACTCCTGAATGCCATAAGGAGCCACCAATACTTGGGATTCTTGCTGTTGACAGGCAGAAAAACCAGCAATTGTCACAGAACAAGCCACCTTATAAACTTTTCCTGATTGCAACTTGAACCTTCCACAACAATTGAAATTTTTCAGCAAGCAGAAATTCTATGAAGAACATCCAGAAGGACAACCTTGGTGTCCAAAACATTTTCCATGGAAAAATAAATCATGTTCAGAACAGGATTTTTTTTTCTCTTTTATGGCCAGGGACAGTGGTGACATAACCAATGAGGAAATCATTCTGGAGTCACCTTGCTCAGTTCATCTCATTAACCAGAACTATTTTTTCAAGACTTACAAAGCCCTTCAGGTTTGTCCATGGGATATCAACATTGGGACTCTGGAGGCATTTTTAAAGATTGTTGGGGGAGGAAGTGTTCAAGTAAATTGTGTTTTTCACCTCTTCAGCTCAAAGATTCCCAACACTCTCTGTGGCTTAGGTTAAACCTCTTTTCTTTTTTGCTTATCCTCAAAACATTTATTTAATCTAGCTACAACAAACTTTCCAATCCACCAAACTTTGAACTAAAAATTAATTTTCTGTACATACTTGGTGTTAAAGTTACAAAAAATTCTCTGGCTGTGAGGGGGAAGGGATCCAACTTGGCTTTCCTGGTGAATATTGGAGAAATTAAAACACAAAATAAAAAAATAGGACCTTCCAATCTTAATAGAATGGAAAAATATCTGGGGAAACTCACCAGTCTGCATTTGTCAAGCAATTTCTCCATACCTATAAAATCAAAGGACAAGGCTTCCAGAGCCATTTTTTTAATCAAAAACCAAATGAAGGTTCTGTATCACTATCCAGAAGATTTCTGCAGTAATGGGGGTGGAAGATTAATTCTAAAACTTATCATTCCAGAAACAGGTTAAAAGCAAAAACTAAAAATACAAATTTTTCAGAAAGTGGAAGGAAAATATTCTCTGAAACCAAAATACTAGAAAAATACCAGAATGAAGCTTCCAGGGGTTTCTCATTGACCCTTACCAAAATAAAAAAGGACAGTTGTGTTTTATCTCTGTATGGATCAGTGCATAAATCAAATTTACCTTCAGATTATCTCAAAAAATTGAAGACCAAAGCCACCTATTTAAACAATCTGAGGAAAATATAATCAAAGTTTGATGATAAATTGTCAACTAAAAATTTGGTAGACTATTGAAATATGGTGTTGAGTTTTTCACTCCCCACAACGTGGAAATCACGCGGTTTTGACGTTTCCACAACATCCCCCAACGTCCCCAATGCACGCAGTAAAACTGAAAAAACATGGTTTTGGGGGGTTTTCAAAAAGAAATACTAGGTGATAGAAAGGCATCTCAAACACTTGTAAAATAACTTTGGCAAATTTTGGCCATTTTTGAGGCCTTCAAAATTGCCCTCAAAAAACTGAAAAAAAAAACGCTCCACATCTCAAATCTTTTCACATTTTTGATCTTTTTTATTTGATTATTTTGAGAAATCTGAAGAGAAAAAAAAGTTTCCAAATATTGCAGGCAATTCAATTATAATTTTTCCAGAATTTTGGTACTTCAATTTCCCACCAGAAAATGGGATTTACATAAACAATGAGACATTATTTTCAATTCTTTTTTTTGTTATTTTTCCATGAGCTTTTCCTAATTTTAAGTTTTCAGTATTCTATTGGGAATTTTGAAGAGCCCAAAAAAATTATTTGGGGATCTTTAGGATCAATTATTCACCCAGAAAATATTGATGCATCTACAACAATAATGGGAAGTGTCTGTTTTGGGGTTCATTTTGAAGAAATTTCTGATAGTCTTGATTCTTTTCATGGACAAACTGAGTTTACAGTCTTAGAATTATATTCCAATGAAACAATAATATTTTTGTTTTGTATTTTTTGGACCTTGATTTGGCCCTAAAATGTCTAGCCTCATAACACCATGTTTAAACCCCTTTTGGGTGTAGGTCCGCATTTTGGGGCTCTTCTATATGAATAATCAGATACTCAATATTATTTTGAATGATTTCCTTCCTCCTACTCACCTTTTGGATCTTCCCAATCCTCTCCTCAACCACAACATCACCTGTCAAAATACAGAGTCCACTCCACACCACACCATTCATCACCACCATCACAAATCATCACAACTCAACACCAATAAACCAATCACACATCACTAACAACACAACTCAAAAAAAAAAACACTACACCCCCACTAAAACAACCTTCCTGAATCCAAAAACTCAACCAAAAATAAAAAAATCATGTCTTCATAAAAAAAAGCCTTCTCAAAACCAAAATCCCAAACAAAAAATGTCTGAACAACACATCAACCCAATTTTACTATCTGCCTCTGCTGGTTCTTCTTCTGCTCTACTATCAGCCTCCTTTGATTATCCTTCTCCTTCTTCAACTGATTCTCATCACCCCCATGATTCCACCCCTTTGGCTCCTCCACCTGAATTTTCATGTCATTCAAAGGGGGAACTTGTGGATTCTGTTTAAGAGTGGGATAAATCCCATTGATATTCCATTTCTACCAAAGTATCCAATACTAAGGAGCAAAGATATACTTACCAATGTGACAAATATGGGGAATATAAAACCAATTTCAATAGCAAAAGAATTTAATCAACTATAAAAACAAACTTTCTTTTCAAATTCTCTGGAAGGTTTTACAAGAGGTGTGGTCTTTTTGAAATAAAAATCCAATTCCCTGATCAAAACCATCAAGCATCAACTTATCCATCCACAAATCCAGTTCAAGAAGGATTCAGGGTGATCAATATTATATGGTCAATCCTTTAACCAAAGCTGGGGTTCCTTCCCTGAAAATTCTCAATTCTTTAATGCAGTCCTCCAATTCTCCTCCTCACACAACCCTTAGTGCAATCTACAACAAAAGATAAAAAATTGAACAAGCAAAAACTGGAAGTAAAATCACCCAAAGAAGCTTTAATAATGGAATTAAGTAACTCTTCTTTTAAATATCAAATCAATAATCAAAATGGTCACAATAGTTATTTATTCATTTCTCACCCAGATTCTATGAAATGAATCAAACTCTTTCCATCAGTATTAATGATTGACTGTACCTATAAAACCAACAAATTTTCCATGCCTCTTTTTCACATTTTTGGGGTCAACAATTTTGCTAGAAAATTCTCTGTTGGTTTCTTTTTCCTCTCCCATGAAACAAAGGAAGACTATAAATGGGCTCTCCATCAACTTCATAAATTATTAGAAAATGAAGAACCCAAAGTCATTGTGACTGAAAAAGAGCAAGCCCTGATTCATTCCATTGAAACTGTATTGCCCAACTCTCATCATTTACTCTGTGTCTGGAATATCTTCAAAAAAATTCAAAAAAATTGTAGAAAAAACTTTAAATCTGAAGAAGAATGGATGATATTCAGAAAACACTGGAATATGCTGGTAAAATCCAAATCTGAAAATTCTTATTAAGATAATTTTATCAAACTGAATGTAGTCTGGAATACCCCTACTTCTCACTAATTTCTTGACAAATTCCTTCCTCTAAAAAGAAATTTTCCTTCATATGCTTCAAACAAGCACCTTCATGTTTTAAATAACAGCACATCTAGAATAGAAGGGCTTTACTCTTATTTCAAACAATTTATCACAACTTATTCTGGTTCCTTTTCTGATGTAGTTAACCAAGTATATCATTTAGTTTCAATTAAAATCCGTGAAACTGCCATTGAAACTTCTCAGCAAGACTTCAAGAGCTTGATTTATCTCCAATATTGTGTTGAAAAACTCTCAGGAAAAATAAGCCACTATGCTCTCAAGATTGTGCTTTCCTTTCACATCTCAGTAGAAAAATCAACCACCTGTTCTGATTGTTTTATTCTTCTTTCATGGGAATTCCTCGGGTACACCAAGTGAAGAAGGCCAATCTGAAGAAGCAAAAAAGTTTGCTTGATTATTTCCATCCCCAATGGAATTTCAAAACTCCTTTTGCAGTATTTTTTTCTTTTCTTTGAGAAAAAAATAATTCCAACATTGATTTCTGAAGTTTTTTTTTTATTTTGAAATTATTCATAGATTTCTGAGAAGGGGTCATGCCAAACTTCTCAATCATCTCATGAATCACCTTCCCAATCAACCAACATACACCAGTTTCAGAATGAAATCTTTGAAGAATTCCTTAGAATTCTCCCAGGAGAACAACATTTTGACCTTGGAGAAATTATGAAACTGTTAAAAGGGAAATATCATCAGACTCTCATTCAAGAACCCCTATCAAACAAAGAAAGGATAATTTTTGGAATACCCAAAGGATCCCCAAATAAAACCAAAAGAGTTGCTCAGCATTCATCTAAGAAGGAACCATCTGGGTTTGAATATGTAAAATTACCTAAGAGAAGAGGAAGACCAAGGAAGCACCAAGTGGTTACTTCAATGGTTAGTTTTTTCTTTTTGTGGTTTTTTATCCGTTTCTTTTGAATCGATTTTAAGCAGCATATGGTTGGAAATTGACTGTCTCTAATTTCAGACTCTGAGGAAAAGGAAAGGAAAGGAAGACTATGAAAAGGATAAGGGAAAAAGAAACAGGAATCAGACGAAGAAGTGATTTTTTATTTTTTATTTTTTATTTTTTTTAATTAGGCTAACATTGCATTGTGAACAGGATGTGTTTATAGCAAAAGATGAATTGAGTGGAGAAGAACACAAAGATCTTGAAGAATTGAATATAATAAAGACCTTTAGTAATTTTTGTTTTTCTTGGGGGGGATCAGGATTGTTTTTATAGTTTCCATTGATTGTCATATTTTTGTTTTTCACTCAGAGGTCAGGAACCATCATCAATAAGAGGGTTTTTTCACAGAATTTTTTTCCTGGTACTTTGAAAAGGATGAAGAGAAGAAAAAAAAAAGATGAAGATGAAGATTCTTATAGGCCTCCAGGGAATCCAATATTGCTCCCACAGTCACATCCTCTGAAATAAAAAGGGTGAATAAATTTCTGAAATAATATTTCTTTATGATTCACTTATCAACCCCTTGTTGTTTGGGATGAAGGTCACAAAATTGTATTGTTCATCGTCTGATAATTATGAGGTGGTGGCTATTGATAAATTCAGTATGAATTTTTGTTTCATTTAATCTGAAATAATACTCATCTTTTTTTCCTTAGTATCAATACAAAATTTCCTTTTCCCAAAGACAGCCATACCACAAATTTTACATTTTAAAGATGCAATGGTTGATGGGAACTGTTGTTTTAGACCAATAGGAGTCAATTTGGGCCAAAAATTTGATGATTGGAGCCCAATATTTCAGGAAATAATCAAGGAAATGGAATTAAACTCTATCTTCAAGGATGAAAACTTCATGGATCAAGTCTGGGATGAAAATTTTGAAAAAGCAAGAAAACATCACAACCACACTTCTGGACCTTCCCCTCAAAGTTACTGGATGAAATTACGTTGCCATGGTTCCCTGCTTGCAGATTCATACAAAATGCCAGTGTTAATTTTATCTAAGTTCATGCCATGAACTTATTTGCCCCTCAATTCACCTCCAACTTCCAATTATCAAACATCTCACATATTTTTAGTTATTTTGGAATATTTTCAGCACACAGCTTTCCACTATAATTCTGAACTCTGGACAGCTCGCCAATTAGATCCCCTTTGGAAGGCTTTTGTTAGCAAGGAATAAAAAAAATGGGATGATTTGATTCATGATAACTTCAAATTGATCTTGATTGAATCATTTGTCTTTTTTTCTCAATTTTTCAGAATTTCTTTTACTTGTTGATTAAGAGCAAAAAAACCAAATTATTGCTTTCAATTATGAATTCTTTGGGAAAAAAATAAGCTACAAAAAATCCCTGGATGATTTTTTTGGGCCCTTTGCAATTCTCACTAAAATAATTCAAACTGAAAATTTGGAGAATCTCATGGAAAAATAACAAAAAAAAAGAATTGAAAATAATGTCTCATTTTTATGTAAATCTCATTTTCTGGCGGGAAAGTGAAGTACTCAAATTCTGGAAAAATTTTAATTGAATGGCCTTACATATTTGGAAACTTTTTATCCCTTCAGATTTCTCAAAATAATCAAAGAAAAAAAAATGTAAAAAAATTTGAGATGTGGAGTGTTTTTTTTCAGTTTTTTGAGGGCAATCTTCAAGGCCTTGAAAATGGCAAAAAATTTGTTGGAGTTATTCCACAGGGGTTTAAGATGCCTTCCTATCCCCTAGTATTTTTTTATGACCCCCAAAAATGGTGTTTTTTTCCAGGTAAAACGCGTGCATTGGGGACGTTGGGGGACGTTGTGTCAACGTTGAAAACACCTGATTTCCAGGTTTGGGGGCGTAAAAAACTCAATGGCCATCAAAATATTTTCTTTTTATAAAAGATTCCAACTTAATCTGGATCTATTGTCAAGAATGAATACTTAAAACTACCTCCTTTTGTCTGCAAAAAAATCATCAAATGGTCTATACTCCAAATAAGCACCCATAAAATCCAAACCAAGCAAAAATGAATTAAAAAATGATATGGCAAAATTAAATAAATCATCAAGTAAAATTATGCATGAATCAAAAAATGATTCCAAAAAACCTGAAGGTATTTTTGAACAAACTGAAAAACAATTGGAAATTGAAGAACTCTTAACTATAGAGGCTTATAGTCCCAATCCAAAACCAAGAATATCCCCAAGATTTGAGAAGGAAAATTTGAGGTATAATTTCATTTCCTTTGACATACCAAAAACTATAAAAATGGCTCTTTTGAACATCCAGACTAGAGGAAATCAGGGAATAAGGATTTGAAAACTTGTGAGGGACTTGGAATACAGGAATAATTTGATAGTCCTACTCCTTCAAATTTTCTAAAAATATTTACAATGCCAAAATCAAGGAAATTCTCAATGAAATCCTCTAAAATTATAATACAGTTTACGTGTACAAGGATTCAAGCAAACTATATTCTCAATTATTTTGAAAATTATGGGTCTGCTTTTAAGGAAGCTTGTTTTAGAGGGCTTTTTCTAGATGTGGCACAAAAAAAGAATTCCTTTCATGAAATTTGATGATAGAGGGCATTTTTTAAGGTAAGTGACTCTAGGATGTTTGCAAGGATGAGGATAGAGGATTTAGACTGTAATTTAGCGGAGCGGATCAAGGGTAAATAAGGCAAGACCAGTTCCATGACTGAAGCAATGCAGTAGCGGATTAAGGGTAGATAAGGCAAGACCAGTTTCATAACTGAATTAATTCAGTAGCGGATTAAGGGTAGATAAGGCAAGACCAGTTTCAAGACTGAAGTCTTTCAGTAGCAGAGAGTAATAGCTGGCCTACATAGTCCCTGAGTAAATGTTAATAGGATAAAAATTACTTCTCAATGGAATACCTCAATAAAGTTGCAACCCCAATTGCCAGGAGAGACCCAGCCATTATAGGTGGCTCTTACTTTGAGAGAATCATACTGGAAGGTGAAATTTCAAGTCCCTGAAAAATACTGGTTTAAATAGACAACTAGAGAGCCCCTCATTGAGGGCCTAATGCACTTGATGAATAATCACCCATGGCAGAAACCATATCAATAAGTGAAAAGTTGAGGAAATATGGATTAAGCCAACAAGAGAGTATTTATAAGTCAATAATGGACTAGTCAGCTGGATTGGTTAGGTGACATTCAGTAATAAGTGAGGCCACAGGTGCTGTACTCATAGAAAAGTTCAAATGACAGCAATGATCACACCAAGCCAAAGGTTTATATCAGGATGAATAAAAGGAATAAGCAGAAGTAGGAGAATGAGGCTATGAGCAGAGAAA
This sequence comes from Puccinia polysora, assembly GCA_025617555.3. Lineage (NCBI taxonomy): Eukaryota > Fungi > Basidiomycota > Pucciniomycetes > Pucciniales > Pucciniaceae > Puccinia > Puccinia polysora. Next base: position 45,490,938 of record CM062629.1, read on the forward strand.
CCAAAATCCAAGAGTATTTTCTTCACACTTGCTCAATTATACCAGCAATTGTTTATTTTTACCCATAAAGGATTGATAACAAAGACGTTAATGCCAATATTAAAGAAGTTTCTCTACAGATTAAATGAGGCTCTCTTGAAATTGTAAAATAAGCTAACAGGTCAGATCTGTTATCAATTTTTTTCAGGATTGGACTGAAATCCTTTTAAAATAGGTAATGATGGTATTTCAGTCATTCATCATCATGTAAATGATAATATATTTCTAACTTGGGAAGACCTGAATAAAAATTTAACATGTCTAAATTGGAAATAAACCATGGAATCTCCAGCTATCACTCCATTGAGAGAGGTACTCAATTGATTGATTTATCTCCTTTTCACCAAGGATCAATCTATAATTTTTTCTCCATGTTAATACTTTATTGAATTAAAAGCTTACAGCAACTCCAAATTCTCAGATTTCCTTCTCTATTGGAAAATACTTTTTCATCATAATTATCTAAATTCCTCCTTTTTTCTAGACCAGCAGAGGCTCAAGTCAAATAACTTATTAATCAACATAATCCATATTCAATCAATACAATTACTCACAACAAGTAGCCAATTGGAGGCCTCAGCTTTCCCATGGACTTTGAAGACACAATTTATAGGTTAAAAATAATATCATTGATAAAAAGGGTCTTTAAAAAATATAAAAAAGGATGGTAGTATTAATTTTATTGAATTCAAGATCCAGGGACTTCATGGGGACTTTACCAATGGAAGAATCAATAATATTCTTATTAGTTCTATTAAAATAATGGTGGATGCTTTAGCTAAAGCTTCCACTCCTTCTTAAGTTTAAAATCCAGGAATTCATATCAGTCAACCAGATCTCCAAGCTGAGGGGGGGGGGTTTGGATTTTGCATTTATCATTTTCTTATTGTATTTCATTTCTTCTATTTTATTGGATGTTTTTTGCTCATCTTTCATGCACTATCTATTTCATTTAATCTTCTTTGCACCAATTATTTTACAGTCACCAGTCATTGCAGTTGTTTATTTTTAATCTTCTTGCTTCACAATACTTTTGAGAGACTTCATTCCATTTCTCCTGCATTTTTTTTCTGCTTCTTTTCATTACATTTCCTCTTTTATTTTCTCCAGAAATGGTTACTTAAAAAGCACAACCATTTACAATATTTAAAACCACTCTCAAAATAACTATATCAACTGGTTCATCAACTCAGAATCTTCAGTTTTTAAAAAAAACAATTGTATTAATGCATTCAGTAATCTATCAAAATATCTTTGGAAGTAAAATATCAGATTTTTTCATACACTCAATTAAATTGATCTGTACTGCTCCTAAAATCCCAAAAACCTCAAATGTGATTATTTAACCCACCAACTTCCTCCTGTCAAAGCCCCTTTTCACTACCCCAAGTGGTATTACATCAAATCCTTTTTTTTCTGAATGTTCTTAGCCTGTGTTTCCAGTATTTTGAACCTTTGAATTTCCTCAGAAGTTTTATACCCAAGCAAACTTCATGCTCCAGAGTGAAATGTCTATTTTTTGAAGGCAAACTGTGACATTTCTGTTGAAGTGTCACTTTTCTTTCCTCCATCTCCACTACTTGCACTGTTTGTCCTCCATGGGTTCAGACTAGGCAGATTATGTACGTGACCAAAGCTCAAAGACCAATGTGATTCTCCTAACCTGTCCTATAGCCATCAGACTCACTTTCCTAGTATGAAAAAAAATCAAACTCTCAAATTAACCTCAGAAATGGATTCTAAATCAAAAGTAACCCATATTCACTCAGCAAAAGTACCCCTCTATCTCTCATGGATTGGAAGATACAGCTCAAATCAACCCTGGCCTACCCATATCCCAAAAAGGTGTCACAGACCTGTGAAAGATAAATTTACATATCAGAAGGGATTATTTAATCATCTAGCACAGCCTTAACAAAAATTCAGCCAGGGTGGAAGACAATGGAATCTTCCAGAACAGCAGTTCACTGCTCCACCCACAAGTGAACCACTCCACAAAACTAAAACAACAAGTCAGCCAGAAACACATTTCACCACCCATCACAGTTTTTGTGACAGGTGGCACACTGTCACACAAACACCCCATGTACTATAGGGCAACCTTACATGATTGTGAGCACAAAGTGAGAGGCTGAATGGAAGGAGGGTTCAAGGTAGCAAAGCTAACTGCAAAGTGCAAACTTATAATTTGGTGGATCAACAAACAGCAAGAGGAAGGAAGTTTTCCAATGGAAAGGAACTAAAGGCAAGCCCAATGTGATGACTGGATTTAGAAAAATGCAAGAAAATATGAAATTAACTAACTGAGGAGACAATCTTCAGGCAGGTGATGCAGCCTTTTTAAGGTAATTCAAAGATGAATAGATACAAACCAATGGATTTCCAACTACAGCTAGACAGCAATGAGGTAATGAATGACAGGAAAAGAATGGAAAAATGAAATAACATTACATTCATTTCTGAGTTCATAGCGTAGGTGCAAGACAGTAGAATATGAGTTTACAAGGAAGTAATGGGTGAGACAGGAAGAAATGACATGTGAGAACAATGTAAATGTGACAATTTAGCTTATTCAGGGTAAGGGACTAGTCTATTTGCAAACTATACAGTTGATGTGGCTATCTAGGCAAGAGTGCAAACTAGTGTGAGTGCATTACTGAGAATGGAATTCCAAGGGTTGATGATACCCAGGGTAGAAGAGCAAAGCTTGAATGGATGGTTGACCGGCATTAGATTTGACTGCCAGATTTGCAAGTATATACTGAGTCAGTTTCCAAGATTGGAAGGTTGTTACGCAAGCCGGAGGAAGTAAGCAGAAGGCACCATTGATGTTGTGCTTTATTTTTGTCATCCTTTATGGACTGAGGTAGATGGTACTGAGGAAAAGGATATTTCAAAGTGGGGGAGACAATAAACCTTCACCTTGGAGTGTGACAGTTGCCTGGGTATAAAGCTGCAAGCTCCTGCAAGCGTTTAGATGATTTTCCCATTGATTCCAAAATTCATTACCCGCTACTGTATACCCTTAAAATAATACTTTAATTCATTTCTTGAATATAATTTTAGATTAACTATGTCTTCATCTTTCTCTTGTTGTTGAAAAAACCAAACTTTTCAAAATGAAAGATGGGTACCTAGTACCACTTCCCGGGGTCTCCCAGGCAAGTGCAAACAATGTGGGCTTCAAAAAGTAGTGCAAGCTGTTGGAAAATACTCCAGAGGCCTCCATTAGTGAAATTTAAAGTCCAAGGTCTGCTTCTTGTGTGAATTATCACATCCCACTAGTACTGGAGATTGAATTCCTAGGAATACAGAACCCAGGTGAGTAAGACTTAGAGACCAACTGAATGAACAAGATAAAAAATCATATGATATAATTTTTTTCCTGCTAAGTCTTTCCAAGGTTGAAATGTTACACCACTAATACACCACCACCACCACAACCGTATTTTGGGCCTTCAACTGAGTTCCAGGCAAGCCAGATGAATACCAAAGTGCAAATTGATGTGCAAGGTGAAGAACAAGTTATCGCAATAACCAAGGAAACCAGAGAAGAATGAAATGAAAAGAGACAGGAAGGAGGAGATGAAGGAAATAAAGGGAATGTAGGAGAGGAAGGAAATGAGGTAGGGCAAGAGGAAGGAATTGGAGGCAAGCTGGAAAGGGATGGAGTAGGAGGAAACAGGATTGAAGAACAAAGCAAGGAGGACCAAGTTTGAGTCTTTGTGTCAGTCAATACTGATGCAAGACGGCTAACTGGCAATGTTGGGGAGGGTTTGTTGCAATTTCAAAGGAAGAGATACTATGAAAAGCTCTTGGAGGAAAATGAATGGAATGCCCAACCAAAGAGGGCTCAGACTGTAAATTGCAAGGAGATCTTCAAGAATCGCCTAGTTAAGCAGGTTTTTGTTTTGCAAAGGATGTTTGGGATGATAAACAATAAGGACTTTGATGAATTTAAATATTTGGTAATGGAGTTCACTTAAAATTGGGGGGAAGTGGAAAAATAAATAAAGGAAAATTTGTAAATTTATATGTTTATAATTGATAAAGTTTCATTTACAAAGAATCCAAAAACCAAGGAAATGCACAGGACTGACAAAAGGCATGATTTAGAGACAATGAGACAACAGAATTAGGAAAAATCAAGATGATGAAAAGAAGAGATTTTTGGGCTAGTGGTTGGGTCTCACCAGGCAGGCATGGAAGGAGATATCAAGTCTAAGGCTGTAAAGCCTGTTTTGTTCAAGGAGTTGTTTTTTGGAAAGCTGAGTAGAGGATGTGATCAACATTTTGGAGGTAAGCTGAAGTTAGAAATAAAAGGAAATTAATAAATGTTGTTAGAAGGGACTTGTTGCATAGGAATGGTGAGTTGGTAGATGAGTGAGTGGAGTGATTGATGTGTTTCAGTTGGTTCTCTGCGTGACCACTCAAATTGCTTTGGGGTCTTTTCCATTCCTCTTTGAGTTCAGGTTTCCTGCTGCAGTTGTCTTTCCGGGTGTGTTGTTTATTTATAGACATGGAGGCAAGTGGGCTCACCACTGGATATTTGACTTGGAGTGGCTCAGCCGTGTTTGGAAGTCCACAGCACAATAGGCTCAGAGAAGCGTGTTGGTGGACTGTATATTCCAGAGTGCATTAGCTAAGGGCTCAGAATTGGTGAAGTGTGCGCTTTTTGCAGGCACAATTACAAGAATGGGCTGGAGTTTTTTCCTTTTGCAGACATTGCGTGGTCAAACATAAATTTCCCTCCGAGGCCGTGGGTTTACTAATGTGGAAGCAAGTTATCAGAGCTAAGTAGTACAGATTAGGCTAATTATGGGATATGCACTGAGTTTGCAGAGATGTGGGGCAATAAAGGCTAAATTTGAGGAGGCGGCATGCAAATTGTTGGGGATTCATAGTTATGCCGCATGTGGGATTGGGAGTGATCCGCTAGGGAAGATTGACAAGGATCTGTTGTTATTTATGCATTGGCGCGACTCAAATGTTAGGGGAAATTGGCAATAGGATCATCAAATCTACTGCAGATCATTGTATTGGGTAAGTATTGGACTATTAGTAAGGAGGATCAGTGTGGATTTCACAGAGGTGGTGGGAAAATGAGTCTTTCATTAGCAGTTTACGTTCCTTTGTTATTTGTTGTATATATAAGGAAGCTTTTCTTTTATGAGGGGACAATTATCAAATCATCATTATGGGAGATTATCATGGCAGATTACAGCTACATTCTTTTATTCTGTTACTTTGGAGTGTAATTACCAGCAAGAGTTCTTGGAGGTCATATTTAGGGAAATAGTTCAAGTGTGGAGCTTGTTGTGGAGTACGTCTTGTTTATTTAATATTATTTCATTGAAAATTAGCTTTAGTGGTTTCCAGCTTGTGTGCAGAAGTGGAATTTGATTAGGAATTGCAGAGGTACAGGAGTGTGACTCAAGGGCTAGTGGGCTTTCCAGAACTTGGAGCAAGATTGCAGCGGAGAATTTTATATTGTTGTGGAGAATTTTACCAAACACAAAATATCTTTCCACAAATTGGGGGTCTGGCCAGGAATGTCCTTTCTCTGTTATAAGACCTGGCACCATCTGCGGAGATATACTTTTTTTATTTATTATTATTTCTTTTATGTCAAAGATGATGGGAGATTTTGAGGCCAGTTTGGCCAACTTGCTTCCAACTCAGCAACAGGCAACTGGTAGCGGGCCACCATATCAAAGGCACTCCTTTTCAGACCGCCAGTCCGGCAGGGCTGCCGCCAAGAGTGGCCACAGGGGGACAATCAAGGTATGTGGCTCTGGAGATGCCAAAGGAGCGGCAAGGGAGTGGAGCAAAAATTAGGCCAAGGGACTGCCCCCAGTTAGGTTTTGTCCGGAGGATGTTTACCAATTTCTGGAACATTTTGAGAGCGGGGCTGAAAGCAAAGGCGCAAATGACATTAAATGGGTCCGTCAAATAGTCAACTTCATTCCAGATGAGGAGGATCTGCGGGATGTGGAGGATATGGAGGGTTACGGAGAACAAAATTGGCAAAATTTGTGGGGGGAAACAGTGGAAAAATGGGGGTTATGGGAGTCTAAGTTCTGCAAACTGGATCTCTGGCGTCTTGCAAACAAAAAGGGAAGGGAAGGAGGTGTTTCCTTGAGGACGTTGTTTGGTGTGTATTGTTCCTCATTTGATTGCATTTTGAAGTCCCTTTTCCGCAACAAAATTTTGGTGGAGCATACTGGCTCTGTCAAGAGAAGTTTTATGCAGGGGCTTAGCTCCAAGTTTTGTGGAAGGGTCCACAGAAAGCTTTACAATGGAGGATTAATTTGTAGGTCGCGGGATGCAGGGGTAACCCTACTCCCAGACATGAAGGATATCTGTGCAGTGGTCATAGGCAAGTTTGAACTAGCAGAACTTATGGAGGAAGACACAAAGGGTTTGGAGAAGAAGGATGTAAAGGTAAAAAGGGTAAAAGGGCCAGTAACACCAAAGGAAACTGCTTAAATGATGGAGATGCTTAAGAAAATGTGTCTTTTCTGGCAGAAAGCTATAGCAAAGCCAGCTGCAACAGTCCTGGAACCACCAAAAACAATGTCTAATAGGCCAACTCAGGGGCCATCAATGGCGCTGCCAAGGAACAAAGGCAAGCCCCCCGTTTTCTGATGCAATTACTGCCGGGAAGATGGCCATCTTAAAAGTTTCTGTAAAGATCTGAGTGCAGACATGGGGAGAAAGATAGTTAAGATGGACGTAAGGGATTTTTTTTACCCTTCAGGAGAAACTATACTGGATATGCCAGATCAAACTTTGTCACAAGATCTGGCTTGAGCGGCGGGGGCTGAGAAAAAGGAAGCTACAGCTTCAGCGGGGTACGCTTTTCCTTTAACTTGTGAACCCCCAGAAGTTTTGAAAGAGGTTAGAGCCGTTTGCTGCAATGAAAGGAGAATGGACCTTGATGATCCAACTCCTGGGAAAGCACCAGAAATTTTCATGAGAGGTCTGGAACCATTGTGAATAAGCAGGTTTTTTCTCCTCAATGAAATTTGGGGACAAGAATAAAGAGAATAAAGGTATCCAATTAAGATGGTCATTCTCCTTACCATCCTCCTGGAACAAGGTATTAGAAGCCACAAAAACAGTGAGAAAGTGAGTACATTTGGTATTTTCTCATTTTTAATTTTTTTCTGATGTCTTTTGGGTTTTTCCTCAAAATAATAGATTATTAATTCTGCATTGGTTTTTAAATCCACTTCAAAAGAATTTAATGATAAAGCACGGTTAAAAAGTCAGATAAATTTATCTTTGATTCAATTTGATGTGAAATTTCTGTTCCAAGGTATTGAATATAATAAAATGGAATATTTCCCGGCTAGACTCCTAATTTTCAGCCTCCTGGATGCCAAGACCCTTGCTATCCTTTAGCTACCAGAGGTTATAGAAAAAATAATAAATATATTATTCAATAAATGCAGCAAAAATCCTTAAAATATTTGGATAAAGCTTATTGCAAGATTGATTGGTTTGGATATGGTTTATTTTTATAAATCAACATAAATAAATTGATTATTAAATATTTTTATAGAGGGGCCACAATTATATTGGTGATCTTTAACACCTCTCTTCAGGGAATTCAGTATGAAAACACGTAGGCCTGGTTACTTTGGAGCCTTTAATCTATATTCTTAAAGGGTTTCCCTTACTTTGAAAGAACTAGAGGCAATCTCACCAGTAATTGCGGAGGAAATTCTTGTGGTATTCAAGCATTTTGCAGGGAATAAGTAGGAAAACCCAAAAACCAGAGAAGAGGCAAAGGTTGGTTCTCTCAACGTGGGGGCGGAAATTTTAGGAGTTAGCTGTGCTATGATGTTCCCTTTGCCATATGTAGAAATGCGGATTGGAGGAAAATGGTGTTGGGAAATGGTCAATAGTGGTTCAATGGTAAACATCCTTCCATTGAAGCTGGAAACTGATTCAGGATTGGTCCAACACAAGGGGAACATTTGTTTGCAGACTTGGGGAGGTTTTGAATCCATGGTTGAAGGGGTGGTGGAGAAGAAAATGACGGAAGTGGCAAAGTTATTTGCTCCGCTGTTGTATTTGGTAGTAAGCGGGTTGGAGTTCATACTGGGTAGGCTGTTCCTTTTTGCCTCCTGGGAATCTCTTGGCTTCTGTCTGGATACTAGGGAGGAACTCATTACTGTTGCAGAAACCTTGGGGAAACGCTACAAGACAACAATCTGTTGGCCTGAAAGTGGCGGATGGGAACATTGGAAGGGCTTCCCTCTTGCAGAGGGAAGCCACAACAGTTTGGCGGAGGATTTTTAGATGTTGGCTGTGTGTCCTGTGCGGGGAAGGCTCTGTCCTTGTGCAGACAGTTGACAGGTAAGGAGAAGGAAGGAGGAACCCACGTAGCGCGGTCCAATGTGCTTTGGGCAGTATGGAGAAGAGCAGGGATTGGTGAAACAATGATGGGAGCAGGGATAGGATGAAAAGTGAGGCCTTCCTTGTATGTGCCTCCAATGGGTGTCAGCACAAGCAGCTACCCTTGTGCCACAATTGTGAGAAAACAGGATTTTGTTTCAGGTTGATTATTATGAATAGAGGAGACAACCAAGGGATCAAAGTTGGTTGAGGTGGGGGTCTTTGGTAGCAAATACAAACCAGTTGCTAAGAAGGTACAACCACAGAACAAGCCAATGCCACAGGACCTCAATACACCAATGAGGCCTATCTGTTGGTCATGGGACCCTTATGAGTCGCCTCTGAAACCAGAAATCCTGGAGAAGGATCTGACAGGTTTGATGGAGTAGCAGATGGGGGAACTCAACTTTGGTCCGGAGGGGAGGTTGCGAGTGGAGGAAGTACAATTACTCAAGGCAGTGATTGTCATGCGGAGGAAGGCACTTTCCTTTTGTCCAGAGGAGCAGGGGTTACTCAGGCATGAGATTGCGGACCCCTACCAGATACCTACGGTGCCCCACAACCCTTGGCAGATCAAACCCATTCATATTCTGGTAGCGGTTAGGGATCAGTTTACAGAGTTGGTGCGCAAGCGTTTTTGGACGGGTCTGTACAATCCTTCTTGTTCTAGTTATTATAGTCCCATTTTTGCAGTACTTACGCAGGATGGGAAGAGTCTGTTGATTGTCCATGACCTTCAGAGGTTAAACTTGGTCACAATCAGAGATTCTGGGTTGCCTCCGCAGGTGGAGGATTTTGTAGAGAATATGAATGGAAGTGTCTGCTAGGGGGGGTACAATCAGCAGGAGCCACATCTGGAGTCCCATACAATGATGGCTTTTAAAACGTGGTTGGGGCAACTTCAGTTAACAGGGCTTCTTCAGGGGGTGACTAATTTGGTAGCGGTTTACCAGGCGCAGATGATGTGGATTTTGCAGGATGATGTTGTGGAAACAGTGTGGATATTCATAAATGATGCGGGTATCAAGGGGCAACAGAGCAGTTACAGCGGGGAAACTATTGTGGTAAATTTGGGAATCAGGCGGTTTGTCTGGGAGTACACGCAGACTTTGGAGAGAGTTCTATTCTGGATTGAGGAAGCAGGTTTGACCGTTTCTGGTAAAAATTTTGCAGTGTGCGTTCTGGCCTTAGAAGTGCTTGGCCACAAGGTTTCCGCAAAAGGGAGAAAAATCACTAAGGCCAAAGTTAACAAATTTTTGGAATGGCCTACTCCATGGAATGCTACTCACATTTCCCAGTTTTTAGGTTTATGTGGATGGGTACAGATCTTCATTGAGCATTTTGTGGAGATAGAGCTAGCCCGTTGAAAAAACTGATTAGGAAGGGGGTTGAGTGGGTGTGGACGGAGGAATGCAATTGCGCGTTCTGGGAGCTGAAGGAGATTGTTGGGTGGTTGAAGGACCTCGACTAAAAAAAAGGAGGGATCCGGCTAGCAGCAGACTCCAGCAAGTTTAGTGTGGGTGGTGTGCTGACCCAAGAAAATGAAGGGAAAGACAGGCCAGTACTCTATGAGTTTGTAACCTTTTTGGAGGTAGAATTGTGGTACTGGCATCCCAAGTTGGATTTGTGTGGGGTGAAAAGGATTGTGCGGAGATTACAGCATGTGCTGTGGGGGGTGTCTTTTGAACTCCTGGTGGATGCAGAAGCGCTGGCTAGGATGCTTAATTACCCAACCTTGTCTAATGCTCCTATGACACAGTGGATTGCATACTTACAGTTGTTCAATTTCACGGTCAGGCACATTCTGTGGAAGGCCTTTACAATGCCAGATGCCTTGTCTTGGTATGTGGAGGTTGGGAGCGCGGCCAAAGAGGATTTGGATGTGGAGAAAAAGCTTCTGAAGGTGGCAGCAACGGCTGCAGAGGTTGGGAAACTTCCCCTGAAACAGTGCAGAAGGTCTCAGGAATTGGACAAGTATCTTTGAACGCTTCTTATTCCTGAAGGTTTGTTGGCAATGGAGGTTAGATGGGTTTGGCAGAAGTTTTTGCTTTTCTTTTTCCAGGACGGGCAGTTGTGGAAATGGGCACTTCCAATACCCTTGGTTGTGGTCACAAGGGGGGAAGATCAGGAGGATTTGATGCAGAGTCTTCACAATGGCTTAGGCCATTGGGGAGAGGCTGAGACAGAGAGGAGGGTCAAGACCAGGTTCTGGTGGCCGTGTCTGGGGAAAACGGTGTGAGATTGGGTGCGGAGTTGCAAAGCTTGTCAGCGGCAGAGTACCAGATTACCAAGGGAGGTGGGTATTCCAACGGGTGAGGACACCCTTGTTGGGGGTGTCTCACTGGATGTGGTCCATATCAAGGCAGGAAAGTTCCTGCATCTGCTTGTGGCTTGGGACAACTTGTTGGGGTGGGTGGAGGTGCGTCCATTGGTTAAGCTGTCAGCGGAGAAGGTGGGGCAGTTTTCGGAGGAGGATTGGTTTGCTTGTTTTGGGTGTTTGCCACTCATCACGGTGGACAGCAGGGCGGAGTTTTGGGATGATCTTTGGAGGCTGGTCAAATCTTGCAGCGCAAATTTTGGGCAGGTTACAGAATATTATCCAGAGGGAGCAGGGGCAATAGAAAGGGGGCACCAGCCAATCAAGGACACAATGGTAAAGATCTAAAGAAGTAACAGGAAGAAGTGGAAGGAGACCTTGCCAGTTGTGCTGTTTGCAGATTGGATATTGGTCAAGCGGGGGACAGGTTACTTGCCTTACAAGCTCTTTTATGGGCAGCAGCCGGTGCTTCCAGTAGATATAAAAACCTTGACTTAGCGCTATTGACTGGTGGAAGGTTAAGACCATGGATTATCTAGTTGTGGTGCGGGCGGAGCAACTTTTGCGGCAAAAGGAGATGGTGGCAAGGGTGGGGAAGAGGCTTTGGGAAAGTTGGGCTAAGTTGGTTTGGTACTGGGACAAGTGTTGTGCCAATTTCTTGCAGGACCCTTTGCGGAGAGGCAACCTGGTTCTGCTTTCTAATTGGAGTTTGGAGATACAGTGGGGTGAGCTTTTTGCCAATGGCTAGAACGGTCCTTATTGGTTTTTTAGTCAGTCTCTGGGTGGGATTTATCAGTTGGAGGAATTGGATGGCACTCTGCTCAAGCAGAAGGTGGAGGAGGCTCACGTGAAGAATTTCCACGTGCGGGGAACTAGGGACCTTGATGAAAGTGTGGTTTCAGGGGATTAAAATCAAGAGATTTCCAACCTAAGCAAGCCAGCTGTGGAGGAGAAGGAGTCTTTGGAGGAACAGTTGTTAGAGGAATGAACATTGGGATCAACCTTTGAGTTGTGGGGGGATGGTGAAGCTCATATCACCAGAGAAGCATGGAAGGTCTAGTCTTAGAGGCCTTTGTCTAGGGTGTTTCAGGTCCCTTAGGCAATATGTATTTGCGCAGTTTGGAGTATCATTAGTTATTCTTTGTCTCAGTTGTCTCAGTTTTATTTGTCTCATTCTCAGATACAGAGGCTTTCTCACTAGGGGTGTCAGATTTTCTTTTGTTTGTGTGTCTCAGTTTGTAGGATGGTGTGGGGAATCAAGAGAATTCCTTTTTGGGGCGGGCCAGGAATCATATTTATTTCAGGAGCTATATAAAAGATTTAGGGGGCGCTGCAATAATTTAAGACAGTGAGAAATCTAAGGAAGGAAGATGGCGCAGCAGAGCCTGTGGCAAAGCTCACCACTGTCACAATGATGCTTGCAGAGGAGCTTGCAATGCTCTGAAAGTGGGATTCCAACCAAAAGTTGGAGGATGGCCAGTATTTGTTCATCCAATTTGCAGAGGTACCAGTTGATTTTGGCTTCTTCAATTCCTTGGCCAACTTCTTTGTTGTTGCTTTGGATGACTGTGTGGTATGGAGAGAACAGGCAGGATTTGGTCAACCAAAAAGGGCAGGATTTGGAGGACTAAATGGAGAGTTGAGGTGACAGGGTCTGGATTAGAGACAAGCAACAAAGAGATCTTTGGACCGTCAATGGAAGCAATGGTTGTTAAAATACGTATGCACTTACGCGTGTGCTACATATAAGTGTAATCCAAATGGGATGCACATATGGACCTCTCCGGCCCATTGAACACTCACACAGACCATAAAGGCCTGTGTGGATGTCAGGGATTTGGGGAAACTGGCCTCAAAATGCGTGAAACAGGCTCATTGGTACACAGGCCCTAACAGGCCCGGTGAGGTATATGGGAAAATACAGCCAGATGGGCTTTTATGGGCATAATTGGGCCCAAGGTTTATTTTGGACATACTTGTCCAGACGGGCTGGCCCGGCAAAGTATGTTTTACTTAGTTTTTGGGCTTGGGGAGGCCCATTGGGGCCGCTGTTTTTGCCTACGGCCCGTTTGCGGGCCCAATGGCCCGCGCAGGGCCGTTGTAGGGGGGAAGCGCGCCTTCCACGCGGGGTGGCAGCCGGTTGTTGGAGCCGCAGGGCTGGGGCCAAGGGCCCCAGCTCCTCCCCCTCCCCTTGCTCCCCATTGCGAGGGGGAGGGGGAAGGCTGGCTGGGTTGAACCAGCCAGCAACCAGTTGCAAGGAGCAACTGGTCATGGTGGGGGGGACTTGATCACCCCCCACAACCATAGGTAGCGGCTAGGCCGGTCGCATCAATCCGACCGGCGGTGGGGGGGAATTGACCACCCCCCCACCAACAAAGGGGGCGCTCTCCCCCCCCCCCCCCCCCCCCCCCCCCTATACCAAGGGGGAGGAGCGACGGGCTGGAGGGGACCTGACCACCCCCCAGCCCACTTACCATAGCAACTCCCTGGAGGTATAAATCCCCAGGGCCCCTGGTATGGGGATTTGACCGCCCCCTCCAGGGACCTGTGAGAAAGAGGGGGGGGGGACAGCATGTCTGCTGGTCACCCCCCCCCCCAAGTGTGTCTGAGACCGGACCCAGGTGTGTCCTGGGTCCCTCCTGGCCATGTGCATGGCCAGGGGATGGTTGCATGAGGCAACCAGCCAGAATGTGAGGTAACAGGCCGGTTGCAATAGAAAACGGGCCAGGGTTTTGAACATTTAATGGGCTGGTTCAGCCCCATTGAGGTGGAAACACCAGAAATAACCAGAATAGGCTGGTTGTAAGGGTACAGGGAATGATGCCATGTGGGATGATGTAGTCCAAACCAAGCAACAATGCCTGTAGAGCCTGTAGAGCTCTTTTGGGGCGGAAAATTTGCCTTTTGGCTTGTTGTATCATGTGCTCAGAAGAGGCCAATCTTTTTTACTTCAGGAGCTCTTCTCCCTGCTGTTTTCCATCATCCATTCATCATCCAATCAAATTCATCAACAATATCATCCAACATATTGCCCCGTTGTGAGAGCCCATCAAGCAATTATTGAAACAAGGTTTCCAGATTTTTTTTGCTTTAAATAATGCTCATTTTCCTAAGCTAATTGCTGGGGATAATTATAACACATTATCAGTACCAACATCATCATTACTTCCAAGCCATATAGACCATTGTACCTTACTCTGGAGAACCTCAAGGACCTCAAGTTTTCCAAGAAGATGTCCTATATCCCTGATGTTAGCTCCACCAAAATAGTTCTGAACATTCAGAATTATAATGCTTGGGCTGTACTTATGGGTAGTGAGCTGGACAACATCTGTTGTGGGGAGATAATGAATGCAGATGACACTTTGATCAGTTCAGAAGTGGATAAAAAGTCTTATCATCTCATCCTTAGGCATCTTGATGAGAATCATGTGACATGGGTTGCCAATACTCCTAGGGAAGATGAGAGAAGGAGCAGCAGCATCCTTTGGAAGTTTCTTAAGTCCAAGTATGCTGGTGATTCTGTTCACCAGAAGGGTACAGCTTTCAATAAATTGTTCAAGTTAAAATATTTGAATTGTAAACAGTTTGTTGCAGAGGATAGGTCTAGCATAGCAAAGTTTAAGTCATCAGGACTTAACATGGATCCTGAGTGTTTGTCACTTTTAATCCTTCAGAAGCTACCGAAGGAGTTTGATTCTTTAGTCAGAATTATTTCTCAATTGGATCCTCTTCCTGGGGAGGAGGATGTGCTGAAAAGGATTGAAAAGGATGATCTTCAATTCAAGATGAAGGGGGGTTCTAGAAAAGCCCTTGTTGGAAAGACTGGCAAATCTTGCAAGAAGGCAAAAAAGGATTTGTCCAAGGTCTTATGCTATAATTTTCAGAATAAGGGGCATTATGCTAAGGATTGCAAGGAGGCCAAGAAGAGGAAGAAGTCCAAAGAGAATGACAAGGATTTCAATCTCACTACTGAAAACGTTACAATGGTGGCATTTGATGGTCCAATGGAAATGGTTGTTGGGGAAGAAGGTCCCAACAAGAAGGCCAAAATTGATGAGGATCAAGAAATGGACTTTTTTGATTACAAAGTGATTAATCTAAACCTCAAAGATGAGAACTTATCAGTGACTGATAAAGCTTCTTTCCTATTAGGAGGATTGAAGGAGGATGCTCTTGTTTTGATTGATTCTGGCTGTACAGATCACATGTTTTTTGAACCAAATTTATTTTCAAATCATAGTGATTATGATGGAGTTGTAAATATTGGTCAGAAAGGCAGAACAATTCAGATTAAAGGAATTGGAAAGGTTATTCTTTCAAATCACTTGGGTTTTAAAATTTCTTTTGAGAAAGTTTTCTATGTACCAGAGTTTCCTTATAACCTTGTCCCTTGGAGTGTTGTGGAAAAAAGGTTTCCAGATTTGTTATCTTAAATAAGATAAGTTTGTTATTGATATGAATGGGAGAACTGTACTTAGTGGAAAGGTTTGGAACAAGCTTTTGTGTGCAAGCTTGTTCAAAATCTCAGCTTTGAGCACTGTTTCTCACAATAGAAGTGGCCATAAGGTAAAGGACAGCAACTGTGAGAGTTGTACCTTAGGGGCTAAGACTAGAAATAAGTTCTCAGAGTAGAGATTGCACTGATGTTCCTAGAAAGGAATTTTCCATTGATTTGGAAGGGCCATTCACACTGGAGTCCCTTGGTGGGGCAAGATAATTCATTAATTTAGTTGATACTGCAACTAATTATGTTTGGGTTAAACCAATTCAATCTAAGGATCAGACCACAGAGGAGCTTTCTGTAATATTCAAAGTCTGGAAACAGAATGGTCTAATGAAGGATATCAAGAGGGCTATCACTAATGGAGGTGGAGAATTTTTGAGTAAAGAGTTTGAGAGGTTATTGAAAGATTATGGTATCATTCATATAGTCACTACTGCAAGTACTCCACAAAATAATGGAATAATTGTGAGAATGAATAGGACTTTACTGGAAAAGGTCAGAACTATTATGTATCAATCTGGTCTACCAAAGTTCTTATGGGATGAGTTGATGTGTACAGTCTGTCTGTTTCATAAAATTGTAAGTGTTAATGGGAAGAGTCCTCATTATCATTTTTGTAAGTTGTACCCCAAAACATCACACCTAAGAACAATTGGTTTCTTGGTGTATTATAGTGTCCACCATAATGAGATGGTCGGAAAATTAGACCCTAGAGCCAGAAAAGGGGCACTTGTAGGCTATGATTTAATAAGTAAATTGTATAGGATCTATTGCCCAGGGATGCAAAAGGTTATCCATAGTAGGGATGTAAAATTTGATGAAAGTACCTTTCCACTCAAAATGAGTGAAGATGTTGTTGTGAATCAGTCACAGCAAGAAATAGAATTAGCACCTATTTCACCAGGGAAGGCTGAGGAACATGTGGTTCCAGAAGATGAAGAGATGCCAGATGTGCCACCAGAGGGTTCAGTGCCCGCTTCAGGGGAGTCCGTTAATTTGGAACCTGATGAGCCTCCACCTCCAGTTAGAAGGAGTGGTAGGGTTAGAGTACCAGTTGATAGGTATCGGCAATGGAAGTCCCATTATGCTGCTGCAGGATATGAGGAAGATACATTTCAGGAACAGTGTATGCTCAATGAAGTCCTGGAGTTGAGTTCAGAAATGGGTAACAGGGTTAACCCAAATAGCTTTGGCCAAGCTATGAATTCTGATGAGAGAGCCAACAGGAAGAGTGCTATTTTTGAGGAATTTGATTCTATAGAAAATAATAGTGTCTTTGAAGTGGTTAAGTCGGATTCTGTTCCAAAAGGAAAGACCATTGTGGGGTCTAGATTGGTGTTAAACAAGAATTTTGACACAAATGCAGTTTTAAAAAGATTCAAAGCTATATGCCTTGCACAGGGCTTCAAGCAGAGAGAGTTTATCAATTACCAAGAAACTTTCTCACCAACTGGAAGGCTTTCCAGCTTCAGGTACATCATTTCTCTGGCAGTGGAGTTGGGAGAAGAAATCAGACAAGCTGATTTTGTAACAGCATACTTGAATGCAAAACTTGGAGAGGAGGAGACTTTTTATATGTCAATCCCTGATGGTTTTTGTGAATGGTTAGTAGAGACTTAACCAGAAACCATGAAGAAAATATGTGTTAGAAGTTTTCTTTCAGCAGATAAAGGAGAATATGTCCTCAAGCTGTGTAGATCCCTTTATGGATTGAAGCAAGCAGCTAGATTGTGGTATAATACCATGAGTGAGAAACTGATACAGATTGGTTTCAAGATGTCTGAGGCCAACCCTTGTATTTTTGTAAGAAAGGATGAAATTTGGTTTGTATGGTTGATGGCATTATCATTATTAGAAATGGTAAAGAGAGAGTCATGGAGACACTCCAAAAGGAATTCAAGATAAAAGATCTTGGTCTGGGGCAACAGGTGCTAGGAATGAAAGTCAGTAAGAGCAAGAATGGTATTAAGTTAGACCAGAGTCATTACGTGGCATCTCTTCTTAAGCAATATGGCTTAGAGGATGCAAAGGATTTTGGTACTCCCATGCAGTCAAAACTTTTTTTAGAGAAGCCAAGCATGAGGCATTGGTCAGCGTTTAAGAGAGTTATGAGGTATCTTAAAGGAATGCACAGTCTGGGACTGTTGTTTACAAAGTCAGCAAACTTTTATTTGGTTGGTTATTCCAATGCAAGTTGGGCAGATGGTAACACTAGGGAATCAACAAGTGGTTTTGTATTCTTCTTAGGTAAGAATTTGGTGTCATGGATTTCCAAGAAGGTATTGGCTATAAGTCTTTCATCAACAGAGGCTGAGTATAGAGCTTACTTAGCAGCTTCACCGGATGAAAAATGGTTGAGAAACGTCTTAGAGGATACACATAAGCCACAAGGGTTTGCATTGTTGTATTCTGATAATCAGGGTGCCATTGCGTTGGCACAAAATCAAGTCTTCCATTCAAGAACAAAACATATCAATGTTCACTATAACTATATTTGCAATGCAGTAAACTGCAAGGAGATTGTGTTGAGGTACATGCCCAATGGAGCAATGATTGCGGATATCTTGACTAAGGGTTTAGATAGGAGCAAGCATCAAGGCTTTGTGACTAACATGCGTATGTCACACCTTTTGGATTAAGGGGGTGTGTTAAAATATGTATGCACTTATGGGTGTGCTATGTATAAGTGTCATCCAAATGGGATGCACATATGGACCTCTCCGGCCCATTGGACACTCACACAGACCATACAGGCCTGTGTGGATGTCATGGATTTGGGGAAACTGGCCTCAAAACGCGTGAAACAGGCTCATTGGTACACAGGCCCTAATGGGCCTGGTGGGGGCCTAACGGGCCTGATGAGGTATATGGGAAAATACAGCCAGATGGGCTTGTATGGGCATAATTGGGCCCAAGGCTTAATTTCGACATACTTGGTCAGACGGGCTGGCCCCCAAAAGTATTTTTTACTTAGTTTTTGAGCTTGGGGTGGCCCATTGGGGCGGCCGCCCGTGTTGCAGCCCAGTTGGGGCTGCCTCCCATGTTGGGGCCCACTTGGGGCCGCTGTTTTTGCTTACAGCCCGTTTGCGGGGCCTGACGGCCCGCCCAGGGCCGTTGTAGGGGGGCAGCGCACCTGCTGCGCGGGGTGGCGGCCGGTTGTTGGAGCGGTGGGACTGGGGCTGACTGCCCCGGCTCCTCCCCCTCCTCTTGCTTCCCATTGCGAGGGGGAGGGGGAAGGCTGGCTGGGTTGAACCAGCTAGAGACTGGTTGCAAGGAGCAACCGGTCATGGTGGGGGGGGACTTGATCACCCTCCCACCAAAGGTAGTGACTAGGCCGGTTGCATCAATGCGACCAGCGGTGGGGGGGAATTGACCACCCCCCCACCAACAAAGGAGCGCTCTCCCCCCCCCTTGACCAAGGGGGAGGAGCAAAGGGCTGTAGGGGACCTGACCACCCCCCAGCCCACTTACCATAGCAATGCCCTGGAGGTATTGACCCCCAGGGCCCCTGGTAGGGGGATTTGACCGCCCCCTCCAGGGACCTATGAGAAAGAGGGGTGGGACAGCATGTCTGCTGGTCACACACACCCCCCCCCCCCCAAGTGTGTCTGAGACCAGACCCAGGTGTTTCCTAGGTCCCTCCTGGCCATGTGCATGGCCAGGGGCTGGTTGTATGAGGCAACCAGCCAGCATGTGAGGTAACAGGCCGGTTTTAATAGACAACCGGCCAGGGTTTTGAATAGTTAAGGGGCTGGTTCAGCCCCATTGAGGTGGAAACACCAGAAATAACTGGAATAGGCTGGTTGTAAGGGTACAGGGACTGATGCCATGTGGGCTGATGTAGTCCAAACCAAGTAACAAGGCCTGTAGAGCCTGTAGAGCTCTTTTGGGGCGGAAAATTTGCTTTTTGGCTTGTTGTATCATGTGCTCACAAGAGGCCAATCTTTTTTACTTAAGGAGCTCTTCTCCCTGCTGTTTTCCATCATCCATTCATCAATGATATAATCCAACATATTGCCCCATTGTGAGATCCCATCAAGCAATTATTGACACAAGGTGTCCAGCATTTCTTTTGCTTTAAATATTGCTCATTTGCCTAAGCTAATTGCTGGCCATAATTCTAACAATGGTAACTCAAAAAGAGGCGCGGGAGCTGTGTGAAGATATGGAGGGGTAAAAAAAAAACTTATGGGGTATGGGTGGCCAATTGGAGCTAATCACAATGACCAAGCGCAGGGACTCAACCTCTGCAGGAGGTTTCATGGTTGGGGGAGACATGGTTGGAGTGGTGGACACCGGAGGAGTGGGTGATGGTGGACAGAATAGGGGGACCGTGGGCGCTGCCGGTGGGGGTGTTGGAGGCATAGGTACTTGGACAAAGACAGGAGCCATGTTGGGCCCGCGTGGTACCTGGCTAATCCAACATTCTTGTTGTGGCTTTGGCCCCAGGCTCAGGTGGCATCTCCCCAGGGCGCGGCAGTGGGGTATTCCGCGCGTCAAGGAGGGGGGGAAAGGAAGCGTGGTCCAGCTCTGGATTCCAGTCTTTGTTCTCAATGGGTTTTTCATCATCCAACAAAAAGTTGGCCATTGGTCTGTGACCAGGACCAGAGGTAGAGCAGGGATGCGGCGGAGGACAATTCCCCAAGGATCCAGGGGTTGGAGAAACAAAAAAATGCCTGCAGTGGCCTAGATGGCAGGCGTCACAGGCTGTGCAAGCGGCGGTCTGGGTGCACATCCTTTGCATTTTTGCGCAGTACTCACAAGTTTCCATGGCGGGGGACTTCTTTCTTTCTTTTGGAGTTTAGAGTGTGACTAGGAGTTGGGGTTTGGTAGATGTTCTGGCGTTGTGGAGAGCGGGAATCCTGGGGACAGAATTCAAGTTGTGGGGGGATGTGGTGGTTATTTATAGACACGGAGGCAAGTAGACTCAGCACTTGACATTCAAATTGGAGCGGCTCAGCTGTGGTTGAAAGTCCCCAGAACAATAGGCTCATAGAAGCGCATTGGCAGACTGTCTATTCCGGATTACTTTAGCTAAGGGCTCAGAATTGGTACGTTGTGCGCTTTTTGCGGGCAGAATGACAAGAATGGGCCAGAGGTTTTGACTTTTGCAGAAGTTGCGTGGTCAAAAATGAATTTCCCTGCACTGCTGTGGGTTTACTAATGCGGGAGAAAGTGATCAAAGCTAAGTAGGAAGGATTAGGCTGGTTAAGGGATATGCACTGAGGTTGCGGAGATGTGGGGCTATGAATGCTAAAGTTGAGGAGGCGGCATGGGGATTGTTGGGGATTTGTAGTTATGCTGCATTCCAGATTGGGAGTGATCTTCTAGGGAAGATTGACAAGGATCTGTTTTTATTTATGCATTGGCCCGACTCAACTGTTAGGTGGAATCGGCAACAGGATCATTTAATCTACTGAAGATCATTGGATTGGGTAAGGATTGGACTATTAGTGAGGAGGATTGTTGCGGATTGCACAGAGGTGGTGAGAAAAGGAGTCTTTCATTAGAAGTATGTGTTCCTTTTTTATTTGTTGTATATATAAGGAAGCTTTTCATTTATGAGGGGACAATTATCACATCATCATTATGGGAGATTATCACGGTAGACTATAGCTAGATTCTTTTATTCTGTTACTTTGGATTTTCATTACCAGCAAGAGTTTTTAGAGGTCATATTTAGGGAAAAATTTCAAGTGCGGAGCTTTTTGGGGAGTCAGTCTTGTTTATTTACTATTATTTCATTGCAAGTTAGCTTTATTGTTTTCCAGCTTGGGTGCGGAAGTGGATTTTAATTAGTAATTGCAGAGGTACAGGAGTGTGACTCAAGGACTAGTGGGCTTTCCAGAAATTGGAGCAAGATTGCTGATGAGAATTTTATATTGTTGCAGAGAATTTTACCAAAAACACAATCTCTCTCCACGCCGGTGTGGTTTTTTCAGGGACATGTGTGTCACCATGCGTCTTGAGGGCTTTCTGGTAAAAATTCAAATAATAATTTTTATTGTTATTATTTATTGTACTATCATTCTTATAATTTTTTTTTGAGATTAAAGAATTTCATTACTTGTAAAAATGAAATCAAATAATTTAAATAAAATAAAAGAAGAAAAAGGAAATGAAAAAGGAGGTGTAATGAGAAGTGTGATGATATTGGATGAGATGGAATAGGATGGAAGTTTGGAATGGGATTAGAAGGGATTGAATTGAGATTAGCAAGGTTTGCATGGGTATTTTGCATGGAAGTCTCAAACCATATCAGGAGAGTTGCAAAGGTGATGGGCTGGTTCCCACAAGGTGTGATCTTTGTTGGGCTGGAAGCCAGTTCATTTGATGAGGTATTGAGGTTTTCCTTTGCATAACCTGGAATCCAGAATATGGCTTTTTTCCCACTCTAAATGATCTTGGAAACTAACTGGTTCAGGAGGGGGATGAGTCTTGCCCCATTAAAGGACCCAAGCTGGCTCTAGGAGAGATATATGAGAGACCAGATGGATACCTTTCCACTTTGCAGGTAAGTTAAGTTAAAAAAATTTGGAGAGATGACTGATTTGAATTTGAAGGGGACAATTTTTCTTTCAGAGAGGTTTTGGGTTTGGCAAGTACTGAAAATATTGCAAGCGTTGAGCCATACCTGATCTCCTACTGCAAAGGTTGGTGCCGTTGTAAGACTCCAAATGGTGCTAGGCCGTGGCAGCTCTGTGGAGGGGAAAGGTGCTGTTTAGGCTGCCCTCCTGAGTGTTACAAAAATATTTAGATGTAACCAAGATCAAGGTCCAGAACATGGTAAATGAGGAATCAAGGAGTAGAGGATAAAGATTATAATAGTTTGGTAGCGATGAAACAGCACTATCTGAGACAAGATTATGCAGGGAAAAACTTTAACAAAAGAAGTTAAAGTCTGCTTAGAGTTCAAGGAACAAAAGCTGTTGTTTTTAAACAACGCCCACAAGCTAATAATTCTGGTTGTCAGCAGAAGATTGGGGATCATCAACTCAAACCCAACCAACATCCAGGTTCTCAATGAACCTGCCCAACTCTCCGCAATCAAGCGCTTGAAGGGTACCAGATAACTGAGGGTGGCTGTACAAGACAAAGCAAAATTTTTAAGAAGCTCTAAAAGCAAACAGTAACTGATTTGAAGCAAGGATAACCTCAACACTTCTCAAGGGACTCAAGAGTAGGCTGGCAGAATGCAACTCCAAAGAAAATAAAGGGAGGTATAACACTCCAGGTCTTAAGCTTAATAAGACCTCTTCAATCAACCGTGATTGGCTCCAAAAAGATGATCAGGGATCAGGACCAGTATGGTCAGAGAAAGGGATCAAGGAGTGGTATAACACACTCAAAAATTCCAACAGACAGAATTTTCTTCAACCAGCAAGGCTATTGGTTGGTGATAAGGATCAGGCCACAGAGGGGCAAAGACTAAGGGTCAAAAATGGATCAGGGGGTAATCAGAAATATACCCAGGATAAGAATCAGGATCTAATTTCACAATAACGGGGGGGACATAAGCACACACTCCCATGGATGATGAACAAAAGGCTGGGGAGAGCCCCTCCTTTTATGGGCCATGGGTCCCTGTAAACTATGTGCAAGAGATAACACATAATAGAGCAGAAAAAAAAATCATTCAAAAAAAAAAACAAGCCAAAAAAAGAAGTGACAAATGGAAAAAAAGCAGAAGGGAGAAAAAAAAATTAATTAAAAAAAACTAATGACATGAGGGAAAGAAGTGGATGAGGAGGAATGAAGGAAGACACCAGCCCGTGCCAATGATGAGCACAGGCTGGTGAGTGGCAGGTGACGGCCGCGCGGACAGGAAGTGGCGGGCCTGGACAACCGCGGGCCCGCGGATGAACAGTTGGGGACCCGCCCGGACAACAGATGGCCGCGCGGGTTGTCAATGACCTGTTGTCACCAAGCCGCGCGATGGCGGCGGTGCGAAGAGGAAGGAGCCGAGACAATTAACGGATGAGAGCGGTGGGAAGGATGGTTGTCAAGCAAGAGGATGAGTTAGCTCTGGCGCAATGGATGATGTGTGATGGAGCAGCCAAGTTAGGGGGCAAATTGGAGTTTGGGCCAAGATTATTGCCGATCAAAGGCAATGACAAAGTGTTACTATTGAAGGGATTCAAGATCAATTCAGGCTGATTGGGAAAGATTTGACAACAACAAGTGGATGGATTGGGAGCATGAGAGGATGAGTCCTGGAGATCAACAGAATCAGAGGACTGATCCTTGGTCTTCAACTTGGGGTCGGAGGAGGTACGGGAAGATGAGCTCTTATTGGAGAGTTCAGGATCCGAGGCGGGCACAAGATGAGCGGATGAACCAGATGGCGGGGTGGAGGGAGTGCTCATGGCAACGGGTGATGGAAGAGGGCCAAGGGCAATGCTAGATTTGAAAGGTTGAAAGTGCCGATTGGAGGTGCTCAGAGGTGAGTTCGATGCCGACAAACAGATGGGAGGGAAAGCTTGAGGGGTCTGGAGCAAGCCAGAGATGGAGGGGGGTGGAAAGAGTTACTTGGTACCAAGGGCTGGTGGTAAGAGGGCGGGCTGGCAGTGGTTAGTGGGTCAATGTTGAGGCAGACCGGAATGTGTAGTGCAGATGATGATTTGCATGTAACTATTTTGTTATGAGCTGGGAATCAATGGTATGGGCTCAGCGGAGGAGTGGCCCTAGGGCCTAGGTAAGTAGTAAGTTGGGAAAGGAGTGGGGGGATTGGCTTAGGTTGACAAGCCATCCCGTTCATCTTTGGACAATTGGGACGGGATTGCCAAAAAGGATTGGGGGCAGCCAATGCCGGCGTGATGGATGGCAGGGTGGAGGCAAGCCCAGCGGTCTTTTGGTTGCGCGCTCGGCAAAAAAAATTTTTAAGGCTGAATAGCGGAGCAGCAGGGATTTGTACACAAGAGCGGGGATACGACCACCCAGAGATTGTCCTTGCCAACTGAGAGAATGAGCAGTTGGGAAGCTGGGAACCAAATGGAACCCTATTCCAGATCAAAGATTTTTTTTTTTGATAATGATGCCTATGAATGATGATAAGGAAAAATCATAAAAAAAATCAAAGTCTCCGCACTGGCCAGGGTGTCCAGGATGGGGCACCACACCGTAGTCCAAAGTTGGTCTGTATGCTCCTTGTAGCGCTGGTTTGCTTCTTTTGGCTTGGATTGGAGTTGCAACTGAAGGGATTGAATGTGAGTAAGTTAGTTGGTAGTGGGTTGAGAAGGGGCTACTTGAATGGAAGGGAAGGTTGGGTTTCTTGCATAAAGAGTCTGGGAGGGTGACTTTTTGGTGGAGAAATGAGTGGAGTTTTTGTAGGAAAATTCAGCTAATAAGAGCCATTGCAACCAGTTGTCCTGTTGATAGGCAACATACATTCAAACATACTGTTTGAGAATCTGATTAACTTGCTTGTTTTTCCCATCCATTTCCGGGTGGTAAGCTGTTGATAATTTGCAAGGATCCTCAAATGTTGGCATATCAAGGTCCAGAAGCTAGAGAAAAACAAAGATCCACAGTCACAAACTATATTATCAGGGAGGCCATGTTTTTAAAATAAATATCATAAAAATAAATTAGCCAGGCCTTCCAAATAGGCGGTCACAGTACTTCAAAGAAATAAAGCCATCTTTAAAAAGCAATCTAATACTACTAAAATAGCATCAAAACCACTAGAAATAGGTAATTTTTAAATGAAATCCATCAACAACAAGTGCCAAGGAATAGGAAGGATTGGAAGTGGCTGGAACATTCCATACTTTTGGTGTTTCAAGGACTTGCTGTGATTGAAATCATAGCATGTTATTGCAATCATAGCATGTGCTAACATATTATTTTACTTCCTTGGTCATACCAGGAAAATAGAATTCTTGTTCAATTAGTTGGTAGGTTTTATCATGCCCAAGATGACAAGCAAGCGGAGAATCATACCAAGAATTGAAGATATCTAACTTAATGCAAGGATAATCAGTTAATACTATACAATATTTATAAACTTAATAGGCATTTTCATCAATAATATAGTTGCTATCTAATAATTTTTCACTCTTGCAAAGTTCATTACACTTGGGGTTGTCAATTTGAGCTTGTCAAATTTTGGAAGCCATGTCTTGAAGTTGAGTGATGATTGAACTGAGTTGGGAAGACTGATTAGAGAAGAGTTTCCTAAAATTTTGAGGGCTTTTATTGGCAAAGGTGCTCCCCCCCCCTGGGTAAATGTTGTCCCAAAATGATAAAGCATCAGGGACTACTGCTTTTTTACCAGGGCATTATGTGATTGTAAAGTTGAACTCAGAGAGTTATTTGGCCCAAAGTGCGCATGTAAGGAATTTTGATCTCATAAAATATTCAAGAGAATTGTGATCAGTTAAAACCTCAAAGGGTTCCATGAGACTCAAAAGGTATGAGGGCCATTTCTTAAAGCATTAAACAATTGCAAGAAATTCCTTTTCATGAATCTTGTAGTTAAGCTCTGCAGCAAGAAGTTTGCAAGACTCAAAATCTATGGGATGAAATAGAGATGAAGAGGAAGAAAACTGCAAGATTACTCCTGCTATTGCATAGTTGCTTGCGTCTGTTTCCAAAATAGTGCAAGCTAGCTTGTTCAAATGAGCAAGTATTGAAGCAGTAGTGAAGGATTTTTTTAGAGCTTGGAAATCCAAAGCAGCTTGTTTTGTAAAAATAAAATGAGTGTCTTTTTGAAGAAGGTTAGTAAGATTAACGGTTTTCTTTGCATAATTTGCAATAAACCTCCTTTAAAATTCACTGAAGCCAAGAAATATTTGATGGTATTTGACAGAGGAAGGTGCGCGCCAGTCCATTATGTGTTGGCTTTTGGCTGTTTCCATTGATAGTCCTTGCTTCAAGACTATGATACCTAAAAATTGAAGGGAATGGTTGTGAAATTTGCACCTAGAGGATTTTGCAAACAGTATATTCTTTTGAAGTTGATGCAGCACCTTCTGCAAATGTGTGATGTGATCCTGAAGATTTTTCAAGTAGACAAGTATATCATCAAGATATACCATGAGGTATTTCTCTACAAGGTCAAAAAGAATTTCATTGACAAAATGTTGAAAAGTGGAAGAAGAATTGCAGAGGCCAAAAGGCATGACAGTATAGTCATGACTGCCTAACCGTTTTATCATTGAGGTCAAATACTCATGACCCTTTGAAATGCAAATTAGGCTGTAGGTGCCTCAAAGGTTTAACTTTTAGAAATAAGAAGCTCCATGGAAGAGAGTGAGGAGGTGCAACATAGGCGGGAACGGATAAGAATTCTTCTGTGTTACCTGGTTCAGTTTCTTGTATTCAAAAAAAAGGCAAAGGCCACCATCTTTCTTTGGAACAAATAGGATGGGCAAGCTGGTTTTTGAATTTCTTGGTTGAAGAAATCCTTTCAATGCATTTTCCACAATGTATTTTTGAAGCACAGTTGATTCTTGCTTTGAGAGAGAGTAGACTGGTCCAGGTGCTAGATGTGGGACAGTAAGTTCAATCCTGTGATCATAAGAATGGGAAGGAGGTAGTTTATCTGCCTTTACAGCTGAAAAGACGTCAAGTCATGGTAAACCAAAGGTAAAGACTCTCAAATGATTTCTAAATTTTCAATCATGTCATCTCTGAGCACCAAATTTGAAGTGCTTGCACAATGAAAGAGGAATAGGGAGCTCAAAATACACCTTTTGGTAGGCTCCTGTTTCTCTTTGAAGAAACAAGGAAGGGGTAAGTTGGGAAAATAAGCAATAACTCATAAATCTGAAGAGGGAACTTGGGAATGAAGGTAAGGATATTGCAAATCCCCTGGCAGAAAATTGTCATCCAACTCAATGAGAGTCAGTTTGGCTGTTTGATTCCTGTTTGACAGAAATTTTATGCTCCTGGGGTTGCATAGTTTGAATTTTAATTACTCCTTTGTGCCAATTCACATCCAGATTCCAGTAAACTAGGAATTCATGGCCTAGAATGGCGTTTTCCATTCTGGGGATATGAAAGACAAATAAATCCCATTCAAAACAGGGGAAATTGGAAAATGCAAAGGTCCATTTTGCCTTTTGGGAAACCCAATGAGACCTTTTGGTTGCACTACTTACTAAGAAGATGGGAAACTTATCTATCTTGGAATGCATAAGATTTTTTGAAATGGAAAAATATGAACTTATAAAAGAAAAATTAGAACCAGAATTGAGTAAAACACAATAAGAATTATAGTCAGAATGGAAGAGGACAAATCTTGACCTCAGAGAACCAAGTGACTCTCAAGTGCAAAGATTGAATTGCTGTAATTTAGATAATGTGTAGTTTTACTTGCAAGTATTAGAAAAACTACAAGCTAATTTTTTGGCTGTCAAGCAACTTCACGCGCTAGCTGCTTTGCACAAAAATTGACATCATTTTTTCCTCCACAATAAATACATAACCCATCCTTTTGCCTCCTTTGCCTTTCCTTGTTCTGGAGCATCCTGGTGTCTTTTTCCCCAAATTTTGAAGTTTTGAAAATGGTTTTCCCCTTTGGGTTTGTGTTTGAGTTTTTATTTGGTTTTGAGTGTTTTGGGTTCTTTAAATTTTGCTTCAAATATCCGTCTGGTCTTGGAGCCAAGGTTGATTATCCATTGTTTTTTTGCCAAGAGTGGTTCTTGTTGTTATAGCCATTATGAAGCTCAATCAACCAATTGATGAAATGCTGAAGGGAGGTTGTCTTATGTCCCCCAACTGCAAGCTGTTTGATTAGGTGTTCTGTTAAAACTTTTCAAAAGTGAAATAAAATTTCTGACTTGTTCCATTGAATGCAATACTGCAAGGTTTGGAAATGGGAGATATGAACGGAAACTCTACTATTTTCTTTCATGACTAGATTATTAAGTTTTTATTTGGCATTTTTCCCTTTGTTGGGGTTGCCAAACAGGGTGAACATTTTTTGTTGAAAATTTTCTAAATTGTTGAGAATACAGGTGGAACTAGTATTGGATAATAGTTTGAGATATGGTTTGAACCGCTGTGAGGCCCTACCCCTGAAAAGGAAGATGCATACATAACTTCATATCTATTGGAAGGTAAGTTGTTGGGATTGTTTGAGAAAATTATTTTTCAGGAGTGTAGGTAGGATCTGAGCTTATGGGAATGTTCCCCTGTAAAGTGGTCAGGCTGCTTCATTCCCAGATTGCAGAAAATAGTTCTGCTTGGACCAGATTGCAAGGAATTTTGATTGAGAGCCTAAAAAAAGGTTGAGAGCAAGGTTGAGGCTTTGGTCTTAGGAGCACTAGTGCAAGCCCTTGATCTAACACAAGTTGAGGTTTCATCAGAGGAATAATTGGAATCTTTGATTTCCCAAAGAGGATCAACCAAAGCTTCCTGTTGAAGAGCAAGAGGGTTGTAAAGAGGTTTAACCAAAGGAGATTTGGAAGAAGGAAAGGGATCTAACTTTTTTTGGGCCAATGGAGTGCTGGGTCTGCCCACCCAATGAATATAATCATTTTAAGGAGTGAGGGAAGCGTTCCTGGTTGAGAGATTTTGTGAAATTGTAAAAGAAGAATCTATTATAGGTTGGAAAACTACAATAGATGAGTTAATTTAGTTAATTTACTGTCACACAACCACCCCACATACTATAGGGCAATCTTACATGATTGTGAGCTCAAAGAGAGAGGCTGAGTCCAAGGAGGGTGTGAGGTAGCAAAGCTAACTTCAAAGTGCAAACTTATAATTTGATGGCTCAAAAAACAGTAAGAGGAGGGAATCTTTCCAACGGAAATGAACTAAATCCAAGCCCAATGTGATGACTGGATTTAGCAAAAGGCAAGAATGTATGAAATTAACTAACTGAGGAGACAATCTTCAGGCAGGAAATGCATCCTTTATAAGTTAATCCAAAGATGACTAGATACAACCCAATGGATGGCCAACTACAGCTAGATAGCAATGAGTCAATGAATGACAGGAATGGAATGGGAAAAAAAATAACAGCACAGTTTTTTCCAAGGTTGTAGTGTAGTTGCAAGACAATAGAATATGAGTGTACAAGGACTTAATGGATGAGACAGGAAGGAATGACATGTGAGAAAAATTCAAATGTGAAGATGTAGCTTATGCAGGTTAAGGGACCCGTCTATTTGCAAACTATACAGTTTATGTGGCTATCTAGTCATGAGTGCAAACTAGTGTGAGTGCCTTACCAAGAATGGAAGTCTGAGGGTTGATGATACCCAGGGTAGAAGAAAAAATCTTGAATGGATGGTTGACCGGTATTAGAGTTGAATGCCAGATTTGCAAGTATATACTGAGTCATTCACCAAGATTGGAAGTTTGTTACGCAAGCCAGAGGTAGTAAGCAGAAGGCACCATTGATGTTGTGCTTTATTTGTGTAATGCTTTATGGAATGAGGTAGATGGTGTTGAGGAAAAGGATATTTCAAAGTGAGGGAGAAAATAGCTCTTAACCTTGGAGCATTAAACACACCCCCTGATGTCTATAAACAGAGGGCCTCTCTCTAGCCATTGTTTCCTCAATCCCCCCAGGCACCCAGCCTGGGTTGGTCACCCCTTATGAAGAATATCAAACCCTTATAAAAGATATGAAACCCTTATAAAGGATATGAACTATTACCAACAATAATCAACCCTTAAATCATCATCAACCCTAGCATCATCCAGCATCATCCATCAACACCATCATCAACCATTAACACATACCTTGACCACCATCCACCACCATCATCATCATCCAATACCATACACCTTGACCATCATCATCAACCATTACCACATACCTTGACCACCCATCCACCACCATCATCATCAACCAAAACCACATACCTTGACCATCACCCCATCACCATCCATACTATCATCATCAACCCTCATCATCACAATCCATCATCATCATCACCTCCTTGAGCATCATCATCCACCACCACCATCCACCATTATCCATCATCATTTATCAAGTATAGGCTCAGCCATTTCAACCTTATCAATCACCACCTGTAACATCAAAGGAGTATCCATCAGTCACCAATAAAACACAATAATGTACATTAAGGATAAAAATAAATAAATTATTCTTACCCTAATCAGCTCCTATCCTCCAAGTCACCCATCTGTTCTACCACTTTTTCCTTATAAAGCTTCAAATATATTGATCCTAGGTGTGATAGAGACTAATATAGTAGCAACTCTATCTGAATTCAGCCACAAATCTCTTTTTGTTTATTGTTGTGAGACTTACTATAGTACTCAGAGGGGCAGTAAATTATAAACAACCCTTAGTATTCCTCTATCCTATCAATAGTTGTAGTACTAAATTACCCCTCAAGTGACTGACAGCAAGCTATTTGCTAAAAATAAACCCAATCCCAAAAGGAGTCTCTAAACCACAGGTAACTCAGGGATGAGGGGGGAAATGGTGAACTGAAAAAGAACATCCAACAATAACCCATGAACCCCTGAAAATTGGCCTCTCAACTTGTCTCATCTTTTCATCTGATCTTCTTATTTTCCTTCTATTTCTTCCTTTCATTCATTCTTTGTTCTTCCATTCCCTTTCCCCCTTCTTTGCATCTCAGATTGCCTTGTTTGACCAACTTCACCTCCTA
This sequence comes from Puccinia polysora, assembly GCA_025617555.3. Lineage (NCBI taxonomy): Eukaryota > Fungi > Basidiomycota > Pucciniomycetes > Pucciniales > Pucciniaceae > Puccinia > Puccinia polysora. The sequence goes on from CM062629.1 coordinate 45,521,809, forward strand.
AACCTCAAGAATAAAAATTGAAAACTTCTTGCAATCACAGGTCTTCAAGCCCTGACTTGTGACTGTTGAGAGTTGACCCCTCTTCACAATAGTAGTCTCAATCTTATCCACTCCTCAGTCACCTCACATCAACCCATTCAGCCTCTGCAATGATTTCCTGACCTACATACAACTCAAGACTCCTCAGCATTTCCTGTTGGTTTCTTCTGATTTCATTCAACTGTGTTGTTTTCTTCCTCACTAATCTCATCTCCTTTTTTTCTGACTCGCCTTGCTGTTGGTCTTTTGGTTGTAATTAACCTTTGATAATCTGATTATTTCACTGTATCCATCAAACTCAGCATCTACTGTCAAACCAAATGTGTGACACCCAAATAAAAGCACTGTAACAACTGAGTGCATTCTTCCTACTAGTTTTTGAAAATTAAAGAAAGTGGGTTTTTCATGAAATTTATCTAGGAATCACTTGCAGAAAATCTTCAAATATTGCATTTCAAATTTTAATCAGTCATCACTTTCAATGGATCTGCAAATTTTCCATTCAAACTTGGATTAAATCATTATTCTGCAATTGATCTTTGAATCCCTTGAATTTCCATCAATCATCACCCATGGAATTTTCACCTTCTTAACTGATTCATTTAACCATTCTCTATTCATACTTAAAAAATTAATTTGCACCTTTCTATTTCTTGTGCATGAAAAATTAATTATCCACACAAATCAACCATGCCAGCCAGGATCTAATCCTATGCCTTGTATCTTGTACCTAGTTGCATTTTTTTAGTTTCATTTACATTACTTTTTCTGTTCTCTGAATGTTGTACTCAGCCTGTAACTTTCATTACAACATTCATTTCCAGAGCAATTTTCCATCACATTCCTTATATGGTTTAAGTGATTTTTTAACTAGAGCATATATTTCACAGTTTGTATCTGATGCAGAAACTAGGCATTAGATTCCTTTAAAATTAAAATGATTTTACTTGAATATTTTTTCCTCCTTTAGATATTTTCATATGCTCTTTTCCCTTTCTAAGTAATAAATGGGTGTTAAATCAAGGTTGTTCCAGTTTATCCAACTTTGAGATCTATCATAGCATTAGTATCTTTCCTTTGTGTCATGTCCACATAATTCCTTTGCCCCTCTTAAGTGCAAGGGGTGGGCATGTGACTAAACATTTCATGATTGATTCCAAAGAAGTTTAAAACAGTAGGTGGAAGCTTATTTCAGGGAGGCAATAGAAATTTTCCCCTTCATACATAAGATGGTGTGGCATCTATGGTGTTTAAAGGGAATCTGGGCATCTGTCCAAGTTTGAGTTGGCCTGCACCCAGCAGGACTTGTATTGGTTCCCAGGGCACTTGATTGGTTCAGGCTTGCAGGGGTTAAAACTTGGCACCCAACCAAGCTCCCCTTGACACTAATCAAAGCTGGTTGCACCAAACGTAGAAGTCTCCCTCCCCCAACTTCCAACCAATTGATTTTTTTTTCAAGCACTATCATGCAATATGTGGTTTAATGCAACCAGCTTTGATTGGTTCAAAAATAAAACTTGGAAAGGTGCCAGAGAAATTGGGCCTAGAACCAAAATGGCTTTGCCGGTGTGGTGACCAATTTTGGACACCTCAGAAAAGAAAAAAAAAGGGAATTTTTTTAATTTTTTTATATATATTCTTTCCTCTGGCTATCATCAAAAAAAAAAATTTTTTTCCAATCTCATTGTGTCATCTCTTGTAAGTAGTCTACAGGGCCTCTTGCCCATAAAAGGAGGGGCTATCCCCTGCCTTTGCCCCATCATACCATCTTATAATAGTCATATATTATATTATCATTGATCATTTTGGTATCATCATCATCATCTGCATCAATAAAATCTTCCCCATCATCCGGGAAAATTTATCCTCCATCTTAATCCTGGGTATATCTCTGATTGCCTCTTGATGCTTGAGCCTCCATACTCAAATATTTTATCCATCCCTCTGTGACCGCATCCATTATCATCAAACAATATCCTTTCTGGTTGAAGAAGAATTTATTTGATTGAATTCTTGAGTGTGTTATACCACTCCTCAAACCCTTATTTGACCATACTGGTCTTGATAATTCTTTGATTGCCTTTCTGGAACCAGTCACGTTTGACTGAGAGGTTTCTTTAAGCTTGAAAACTGGAGTGTTAAACCTCCCTTTATTTCATTAAATTTGGATTCAGCCACACTACTATTGTGTCCCTTGAGAATTGTTTGGTTATTCTTGTTCAAATCTTTCATTGTTTTGATTATAGGGATTCATAAAACAAATTGCTTTTTTTGCACAGCCACCCACAGTTATCTGGTACCCTCCAAGCACTTGACTGCTGAGAGTTGGGCAGGTTTATTGAGAACCTGGAGTTTGGTTGGGATTGATTTGATTATTCCTAACCTTCTTCTGACAAACAGAGTTATTAGCTTGTGGGTGTTGTTACTTACAACTGCCTTGTTCTATTGAGATCTAAAAAAACTTTAACTTATTTTGTGAAATTCTTTCCCTGAACCATCTTGCCTCAGATAGTGTTTTTCACAGCTACTGACTACTATCAAACTTATCCCTTCCCATTGATTCCTTATTCACAAGGTTCTCGACCTTGATTTTGGTTACATTTAAATATTTTTGTAACTCTCAGAAGGTCAGCTATTGAGATAGAACAATCTCCTTCATCCATTCATTTTTAATTTAATTTATTTTTATATTTTATCTTTATATTGTTATTCTTTATTTTATTCTATCTTTTCATTCTTATTTTATTCTTTTTCTTTATTCTCTGTGTTCTTTTTTTCTCTCTTGCACTGCCTGCTTCTATACAGTTAACCCACGCGCCGCAGTATATTTTTCTCTGTGCGTGCTATCCAATCACCCGCATGCTTTTTTGTAATTGAATATGCATCAAGACCTACCAAGCAAGAGGACAAGTAAATTTTATCCAGGGGGCCCAACCTGATCTGAAGCTGATCCACACCTCATCCAATCGTCAAGATTTCTTCTCAACCCATTAGGCTCTTGATCTTGGTGTAAAGATTTTGTCTCAACACCTCAGGCTCTCCATCTTCACATCAAGACTTAATTCTTGAGGGACCTTCAAGGAAATTGTAATCTGGTAATTCTAATTTGGTATGACACAACCCGGCCCAAGAGTAATTATAATCTGAATCCTTATCTATTCCTTTCTATTACATAGCGTCATACAACTCTGAAGGAAATAGCTTTTCAAAGTCATCATCTACTCTGTCTTATTGTCTCAGTCATTTGATGAGAAAGCCTGGGTAGGCTATAAGTTTTACACTGTTCTTATAAAATATTCATTAGCCATTTCCAATCTGTTTTCTTCTTCAGAACTGGTTTTAGTTTGTTACTTCTGAAATAAACATTAAAAGGAATTCATCACAATTAACAGTTGAATCCCGTAATCCGTCCCAGATCAAACATTCTAAAAACCAGTTATCCAGCATGACTGATTCATTAACCACCACCATTCTTAAGAAAGATATAGAAGCTATTCCTCCACTCACTCATGACAACTTTTCAATATGGCGTAATTGGGTTATAAACATGATGGACCTGCAGGAGGACCTCCATGCCAAACTTACCAAGAAAAGGTCAGACGCTAACAGAGTTCCTATTGGCCTTAGTCATATGTAAAATGTTTGAATTCAAACGATTCTCATTTCTAAACTTGACATCACTGTCCAAGCAAACGTAATCACACCCAATAATGAGAAGGACGCACACCTTATTTGGGCAGATATCAACAATTACTTTGCCTCAAATCACGCGTTGAATCAGGCTAGAATTTTTAAGGAATTCCTTAGGACTCCATTTACACACTCTAACATACTCAGATTTATCACAGACACTAGAATGGCTATGTCACGCTTACACAAAGTTGGAATTGATTTACCACCCAATATTATTTCTTATCTCATCTTGGAGAAATTCCCTGCTTCAATGGACACCGTTGTTTAGAAAATCACCCATTCAGATAAGTCAATCACTCCAGACCAAGTTCTAGATCATCTTCATATGTTTCAAAACAAAAAATTCCTTAGCAAAGCATCATCCCTCCAAGATAAAAAGGAATAAATTTTGGTCTCTTTTTTGACTTCTAACATCAAGCCATGTGATGAAAAGTGGCATAATCCAAAAGCTAATCATCCTGAAGGAAGATTCTGGAAATTCTACCCTCAGCTTAAACCGTTTTTTCCCTCAAAGAAGGAGAAATTGGGATCTAATGACTCTAGCAGTGAGATCACCTTGGTCAGCTCCCTTCATACAAGCTTCCTATTCTCCAAAAACAGTTTTGTACTGGATTCTGGGTCCTCAAGACACATAGTGTCTGACCCGTTCATTTTTGTTCAATTAGACCAATTGTTGAATGGTCTTATATTGACTAGCTCTGGCACCAATTCTTTAGATTATGAAGGTGAAGGTACTATCATGCTGGAAGACAACAAGAAATCTATAGTCTCTATTCCAAATTTTCTCTTTTCGCCCCAATCAATGGCTAACTTGTTGTCAATGAGAGCTTTGATTCTTGATTGATTTGTTTTGAAGTTCAGAGAAGACAATTTTCTTGTAAAGAAAGGGAATTGGATCATGTTTGGTAGCTATCATTGCAACATTCCACTTCTAACTTTCTCTACTGAACGGAATCAACCAGTGTCCTACCTTTCTCAAAGTGAAACTCTACATAAATTGCTTGTTCATGTGAGTTATAGTTGAATTTGGCAGAAATTAGGAATTAAAATAAATAAACCCTCCGTTTGTCAAGCATGTTCCATCAGCAAAATATCCCGTTCACCTTTCAAGAACAAAAATCCAAGAGCCAAGAGACCCTTCCCAGTGTTACACTGCAACCTTGATGGACCTATTACCCCTATGAGTATTAATGGTGACTCTTATTTCCTAATGGTTTTTGATAGCTGCACAAGGTTTTTCACAGTGATACCATTAAAGAAAAAAAGCAATGCGGCAACAACTCTTCAACTCTTGATTAATACCAAGGCTAAGAGGTTCAATTACACTCCCATGATTGTTCATTCAGATCAAGGGACGGAATTCTGGAACTCCTCAATTTCCAATTATTGTAAGGAAAATCACATTAAACAGACCTTTGCTGATTCTTATACACCGGAGCAAAATGGATTAGCAGAACAATTCAATAGGCTAATATTGGAATTGCTGAGAACTGTACTGGTGGATTCTCAAATTCAGAAAAGATATTGGAACGTTGTTATCAAATTGTGCGCCCTAGCACTCAATCAGATTCCCTCTTGTAGGTCAAAACCGTCTCCATACGAGCAATTTAAAGGGAAAAAGTTAGATGTTAACTACTTTCTTCCAATAGGAAATCCTGTTTCCTACATTCTTCAAGACAGCAAACCGTTTTTGAAGCTTGAACCATGGGGACTTATTGGACAACTGATTGGGTACAACAACAATCTTTGCTTGTACAAAGTGCTAACTTCTGACTGTAAGATTTTAGACACAAAGCATGTCCTTGCACTCAAATTTGACAGCGTTCACAAGAAGATCAATAACAACATCAAGATCAGAAGTCTGTTTGAAGAATCTCCCTTTAACCAACATGATGTTGCCAGTAACAACTGTTTAATAGAAGAGACGGTGTCCTCCAATCAACATGACCAAGTTCTTTATAATCAACCCAATATTCATCACGTGACGCTGGAAGAGAGCAGAGAAGACCCGGACCTCTCAGTCTCTCCCAGTGAAGAAGCACCAAAATACAATTTGCACGAGTGGGGTCCAACCGCCCAACCAGTAAAGTACTCTTACATTTCACTCCATAAACAAAACCATTTGGAAGATTGATCAGTCAAGCGCAGGAGCAAGTTGGATGCTATTGAGGCTCAGGATGTGTGGGAAGACTGTGACACCGATCCAGGAAACTACTTGCAAACCATGTGGGTTGATAGGATCAAGCCAGCGACTAGTCTTACACCAGAAAAGCAGAAGTCAAGACTTTGCATTATGGGCAATCACCAAATTCTTGCAGTTGACTGCGGCAATACCTATGCACCAACTGGGAAGTTCACCACGCTGATCCTGCTTCTGTTGAGCGTGTTGGATCTCCGTTTGCCTCTGCGTCAATTTGACGTGAAGGCTGCTTTTCTGTTTGCTCCTTTAGAAGAAGACGTTTATATTTTAAGACCAAAAGAAAGCTCTCAATCATCTAAATTCCTCAAACTCAAGAAATCTCTCTACGGACTCCATCAAGCACCTGCAAATTGGTATAAAACATTAACAGGATGGCTTGAGGAGGTAGGATATAAGCAATCTACAGTGGATCCCTGCCTATATCTTCACAAAGCTAGATGTTCATCCTTGTTCTTTCATGTAGACAATCTGATTATTTCCAGAGAAACAGATTGGTTTGAGGGTGTTTTTTTAGAGAGATTCCCTAGATCAAGTGCACATGATCCCAACACAATACTGGGAATGTATTTCTAGCAGGGCAAGAATCAAATTACGCTCAATCAGAGTAAGTTGATTAGCCACGGACTCTCTGAGCTCAATTTGCTATCAACCAAGCCAGTTCAAACACCCCTCACTCCGGGAGTTCAACTGCTTCCGGACTCCCAATGGGATCAAGTAGAGTTCCTCAAACTGGGAATCAACTATCGTAAATATACCGGTTTATTGAATTATCTCTCTTGTAGGACCAGACCCGATCTTGCAGCCGCAGTGTCTATTCTCTCCTGGTTCAATCAAAACCTTGGGCTAACTCACTGGAAACAAGTACTTCATGTTTGGAAGTATTTGGCAGGAACACAAGAGTTGTCTCTTCTCCTACAACCGGATGCCAGTGCAAAGGACTGCTTAACCGTCTACACCAATTCTACTTGGGCGGACAATCCTCACTCAAGAAAATCTCAAACGGGGTACATCACATTCTGGAAAAATTCACCAGTCTCCTGGAAGAGTCAGAAGCAATCAAATGTGACGTTGTCCTCCACTGGGGCGGAATTTAATGCCCTCGTGAATGGAGCGCAAGAATCCATATGGATCAAATCAATTGTTGAGGATCTTTGGAAAGAGAAACAACTGGAGAGGACGGAGTTTATGTTGGAAAACAAGGGTCTGATTTTTAAGATTCAACACTTTGGTTTGAACTCAAAGACTAAGTACATTGACATGAAAGTCAAATGGCTGCGCGAAAAATACAATGCTAAAAATATTGATGTCAAGCTGATACGCACGGACAGCATGGTCGCCAACTCTCTAACAAAGGCTTCAAACAGACAGGAAAATGATTTACTCATATCAAGGAGTCTGAAAGTGTAGTTTTGCACCAAATTATGGGGGGGGTGTTGAGATAGAACAATCTCCTTCATCCATTCATTTTTAATTTAATTTACTTTTATATTTTATCTTTATATCTTTATTATTTATTTTATTCTATCTTTATATTTTTATTTTATTCTTTTTCTTTATTCTCTGTGTTCTTTTTTTCTCTCTTGCACTGCGCGCTTCTATACAGTTCACCCACGCGCCGCATTATATTTTTCTCTGTGCGTGCTATCCAATCACCGGCACGCTTTGTTGTAATTGGATATGCATCAAGACCTACCAAGCAAGAGGAAAAGTCAATTTTATCCAGGGGGCCCAACCTGATCTGAAGCTGATCCACACCTCATCCAATCGTCAAGATTTCTTCTTGACCCATTAGGCTCTCAACCTTGGCCTAAAGATTTTGTCTCAACACCTCAGGCTCTCCATCTTCGCATCAAGATTTAATTCTTGAGGGACCTTCAAGGAAATCGTAATCTGGTAATTCTAATTTGGTAAAACACAACCCAGCCCAAGAGTAATTATAATCTGAATCCTTATCTATTCCTTTCTATTACATAGCGTCATACAACTCTGGAGGAAATAGCTTTTCAAAGTTTTCATCTACTTTGTCTTATTGTCTCAGTCATTTGATGAGAAAGCCTGGGTAGGCTATAAGTTTTATGCTGTTCTTATAAAATATTCATTAGCCATTTCTAATCTGTTTTCTTCTTCAGAACTGGTATTAGTTTGTTACTTCTGAAATAAAACATTAAAAGGAATTCATCAGCAGCCTAAAAGCACCTTTCCCCTCCACAGAGCTTCCTGTGACCAGCACTGTCTGGATTACTGAATTTGGTCTCCTTGGCCGGGATCAAAAAAGAAACCTTGGGATTTGCAGTCCCAATTCTTTTGGAATTAACCTTTAAATCCAATCCTTTTTTTCCTGTTTTTTTTTTATTTTTTCTTAGATCTTCTTTGTGCAGGAAACTTATCTCAGAGGTAATTCCTCCCAAATTTGCACCATTTTGGCAATATTCTTTTTTGTTTTTTGTGAAAGGCTACTCTTTCCACACTTTCAAGAGACTTTGGCATTCTGCTCTTTGGATCCTCTAGGAAATCCTGTTATTTGAAATGGAATCTACTGGTATTCCCACCACCTCTGTTTGACCTAAGATGGTCAAGTTCAAACCACAGAACAAGAACTTAGGTTTCAACAGGGTAAATGTGGAGCAGTTCTTGGACTTGTACAAAATGGCTGCTGAAGTGAATGGGGCAAGTGAAAAAAATATGGCCTACCAGTTGCAATTTTTTATCTCCTCTGATGAAGTCATGGAAGTAATCAAATTGTTCAAAGTATTCAAATCTCACAACTTGACGCTTCTCAGGCAAGCAAGGTTGCCATATTGAGGGAAAATAGATGTAGCTCAATTTACTTTGAAGGACTTGGATGATTTTGTCTCTCAGTGGCTCTCAAATGGTGGTTTCTCTTCAGCCTCTGAATATCAGTCTTTTAGAAAGTCATGGTACCCAATCCAAAATTATCTTATCCAAAACAATCACATTGATAGGGTGGGCAAAGTTTGTGTGTGAATTTTCCAATCTTTTTCACTAGGAGTGTAGGAAAGGATTAGGGATGAATTCATCAAGTCTGGATCAATGATTACCACCAGGGAGAATCAATTCAAGCTCCCTTTTTTCCTTGTCCTTAATATTGCTGTGGAGGAAGTCATGAAAGGTCAAACTTCTTTAATTTTGGAAAAACCTATAACCACTGAACCAGTCCTTACTCCTTCTTTCAAAGAGTCAAACAAAATTATGAACAAGATGGAAGCAGATTTCAGTCCCAAACCAAATCCTCAGTCTAACAGGGAAATTGCTACTATTGAAAAAATCACCAAAATACTCCATGCTTTTGAGAAAAAAATAGATCAAAAGATTTCTTCTCTTGCTACTACTAAACCCTCTAACGCTTTTCCTAAATCCACTCTGGTCTTCTAGTACTGTCATAGGTAAAATCATGGAACTGGTTGATGCCCTGAGCTCCAGAAGGATAAAGAGGAACAGTTGGTGGAACAGAAGGTGAAAAATTTCTTTCTTCCTAATGGTCCTTTGATCCCTTTTGATTCATCTTTCCCTATCTGTCATGTGGTGGAATCTTACCAGCCAGTACCTCCTTTGAAGGCATCTTTGGCTTCTTTTGATTTCCAATCTCTTTTTGTTACTCTTCAACCTTGGTATCCTCCAGCCATCTCCTCCTCCATTCTTGCTGGAGCTTATCAATCTGATACAGCTAGGAAACAACATGAGGAACCCAAACCTCATGAGGCCCCTCCCTTGCCTTCCTGAATTCTTCAAAAACCCACTAAACTTCAATACTCACCTGAGCCGCCTTCCTCTGATGTAGAAGACATGGAGATGGAAAAGGAAGCACTCATGGAAAGGTTTTCAAACCACTCTGGTCCTTCTCCTTCATCTAAATCACCTCAACATTCAGATCCTGTCTTATTTCCTGCTTCACCTGAACTTCCTCCCTTGACCCAGCCCAAATTTTGGTTCAAGAGAGTAATTTCAAAGGATCACCCCAACGTTGTGGAAGGTGTATTAAAGAAAATTTACCATCTCAAAATTCCTGATCTATCTGTGGCTGAACTACTATCAATCTCTCCATCCTTTGCTGAAGGAATGAAGAAATGGGTCTCTTGTTGTCATTGAGAGATTGGTCCTGAAAAATTAAAGGTCTCCTCTGGCACTTTGATGGAAGAATACGTTGGAACAGATCCCACCTCAGATTCCAACATTTACTCCGGTCCTCTTGGTTTTCTTCCTTGTTATCTTGGTGCATCAACTAAAACTGTTTCACTCCTTGTCAATTCTAGTTCTCAGCTCAACTTGATTTCAGATGCTATTGCCTGGAAACTCAAGCTTAGTCCTAGATTCAGCTTCAATTCTGTGGCTTATGGGATAGGGAATCAATATTGCAAATTGGTTGGTATTTCTGAAGATGTCCCAATTAAAATTGGTTTAAATGTTGCTGGAACTTGTCACTTCTGGATCACTCATTTGGAAGGTCCTATGATCTTGGGTAAACCATTCTTGATGGATTTTGGTCCTACCATGATGTTTTCTGATCAAGTTGGAGAGAGAATTATCCTCCCTGATGCTGATGGAGATTGAAGTTCCTCTCTTCTCTTTGTATTCTGGTTGTTGGGAAAGAGATTTCCCTGGTCATACTCCTCAATTGGTTTTTAAGGGAAAGCAGAAGGATAATTCCAATTCTTCCCATTTTTTATTGGAGTTGTTGATCCTACTGATAGTTGTAGTTCTGCTCAGCCTCAGACTCCAAATCAAGGATCAACTCTCATCCCAGAGGCTTATTTTTCTTTTTTATCATCATTTTTGCCTTATCTGGAAAGTTTTAAAAATTGAAAACATGTCAAAATAGAAAATTCCAAAAGTTTTTCTTCTCTCTCTGGGTCTGTTGTGTCTTCTTTTACTTTTACTCTTAGGTATAATCAATCTCCTCTCAGTTCTGGTTTGAATGTCTGCAATGAGTATAAACTAGATCCTGATCTTGATTCTATGCTTTCTGGCTTTTGTATGGAGGAATATGGGCTTCATTGGGTAAGAAGTAAGTCCTCCCAATTGTGCACCGCTAGGGCAATCTTCTACCATTTGATTCCAAACCCTAACTTGTGCCACAAATGTGAGCAAAGTGTTATCTCCTGGTTCTCCTTTTATGAAAAGGGCACCCTTTGAGGAAGTTGCAGAACATTGGACATGGAAAATTTTGGAACTTGATCTCAGTTTTTATAGTCAATTTTTGCTTTTCAATGCTTGGAGGAAGCAAGGGTTTCTTTTGTTTGCTACCAAGTACAAGCCAGTTGCAAAAAAGGTCTGACCAGTCAAGCAGCCTATGCCTCTCAACCTCAATCCTTGTCTCATGTGTCCTCCCTTATCTGGTGATCCTTAATGTGGTTTATCTCAATCTCTTGCTGGTCCCTTTGTGCCTGGTGTTTTTGTCACTGCAGAATGTCTGAAGGTGGTCAAATTTGGTCCTGATGGATTGCTTCTTCCTGATAAGTTGAATTTGATCAAAAATTTCTTATCTTTGAGGGAAAAATCTATTGCCTTCATTGAGGAGGAGAGAGTTCTCTTGAAATAATCTTATGGTCTCCCTTAAATCATTCCTTTAGTTGAACATGATCCTTGGAAAAAGAAAAATATTCCTATTCCTGCTGCTAAAGTCAATGAATTTATCAATTTTTTCCACAAACAAGTTTGTACTGGTCTATATAAAAAGTCAAATTCTAGTTATTTGAGCCCTGTCTTCAGGGTCCTCAAAAGTAATTGTAAGCTTAGAATATTTCATGATCTTCAAACTCTCAACAAAGTTACTATTAAGGACTCTGTTCTTCCTCCTGCAACTAAAGAATTTGTTGATTCTTTCTCTGGGAGAGCTTGCTATGATCTAGGGGAAATTATGGGTGGTTATGAAAAATGATCCTTAAATCCTATCTCTTGCCCTCTCACTACTTTCAATACTCCTCTTGGTCAATTCCAGATTAATTGATTGCCTCAAGGTGCCACTAATTTGGTTGCATTCTATCAGGATCAGGTGATGTGGATCCTGCAGGATGAAATCCCTGATCATGCTGGTATCTTTATTGATGATGGCTGAATTAAAGGTCCAGTTTCTGACTATTAAAATTATCTCTTACCTTGGAATTCAGGAATTTGTCAATTAATCTGGGAGTATGCTACTACTTTGGAAAGGGTTTGGTTTCAAATTGAGGAGTCTGGCCTTGCAGTCTCTGGATCCAAATTGGCTGCTTTTTTTCCTGCTCTGGAAATTTTTGGTCATGTGGTCTGCAAGGAAGGAAGAAGGATGGCACCATCAAAAGTCAACAAGATCATCTCTTGACCCACTCCAATCAATCCTACTGAAGTTAGAGGCTTTCTAGGTGTTGTGACTTATGTTCAAATATTTATCCCATCTTTATCCAAGATCTGTTCTCCCTTGTGTTGTCTAACCAGCAAAGAACCTGAATGGATTTGGACCCAAGAGTGTGAACATTCATTTCAGTTGCTCAAAATTATTGTTGGTAAAGACATAGTTTTGAAAAAGATCTCTTATGTACCTGGATCTGGCAAGATAAAGCTGGCTGTTGATTCTAGTTAACAATCTGTTTGGGATTTTCTTACTCAGGAAGATGAAAATGGTTGGGACCGTCCTGCTATTTATGAATTTTTGTTATTTTCAGAGGTATAATCCAGATACTCTCAACCAAAACTGGAAAACTGTGGTGTGGCTCAAATGTTGAAGAAGCTCCAAACCATCCTCTGGGTTCAACATTTCAAATTACAAGTTGACGCTCAATCCATCATTGAAATGATCAATGCTCCCAGACTCCCTGATTCTCCAATGACTTTTTGGGTGGCCTTTATCCAGCTTTTCTCTTTTGATATTGTTCACAGGCCTGGAAAATCTTTCACAATGCCTGATTATTTATCCCAATTTCCTCTTGGAGATGAAGAATCTGATGTTGGAATGGATTTTTATGAAGAAGAACCTTTAATCCATCCTGTGTTCTCTTTTTCCTCTCAAGACTATTCTGGCTTTCAGCAAGGGTTCTGGCTTGAACTAGAGTAGTACCTTATAACTTTTCAAAGACCTTCTGATCTATCTTCTAAAGAATTTTAATCCCTCAAATGAAATTTCTCTAATTTCTTTGTACAAGGCTCTAGGGTTATCAAAAGAGGAAATCCTTGTGCTCTCATTTTTTTATTCCCTCTAAAAAGTGTTCTATCCTTGAAAGTCTCAATGAAGGTCTTGGTCTTTGTTGGGAAAAAAAACTTATCATCAATTATCCCAACAATTCTGGTGGCCATCTCTGAAGAAATCTGTCTCTCAATGGTGCAAGAGTTGTGAGGTTTGTCAAAAACATGATCTTAGGCTTCCAGCTGAAATTCATTATCCTAATGGGGAGCCAACTGTCTTTGGGAGGATTGCTATGGATGTGGTTTATACTTAGGCAGGTTGTGCTAAGTACCTCATTGTGGCTAGAGATGATTTTTCTGGATGGGTTGAAACAAAATTTCTTAATAATCTTAGCTCTCAATCAGTGGCAGCTTTCCTTGATGAAACATGGACAATGCATTATTGCTTGGCTTGATCTTACTCTACTGATGGTGGCTCTGAATTTTGTGGCAAGCTTGCTGAAATGATCCAATATATTCTGGAAAAACATAGAGTTACTACTCCTTATTATCCTTTAGGCCAGGCATGGTGCAACAAGCCCATGCTCCACTGACGGCTGCACTTGTTAATCTGGCTGGTGAATGTGGCAATAATTGTCAAAAATTTCTTCCTCTTTCCCTCCTCTCTGATTGAATCTCAACCAAACTAACCACTGGCTACTCACCTTATGAAATCATCTTGGTTCAAAGATCATTCCTTCCTTTGGATCTGGAAATGGAATCCTTCTTGGTTATCCCATGGGAGGAGGTGTCTTCAACCACTGATCTATTAGTTGCTAGATCCAAGCAACTGGGGCAAAGTGAAGATTTTTAGGATGGCGCTCTTCATAAGGTGATTTAATCAAGAGAAAAATTGGTTCATTATTTGGAAGATAAGCACTTGAATTGAATTGGGGATCCCTTAAATCCTGGTGATATAGTTTTGGCTTATAATTGATCCTTGGAGATCCAGTGGGGAAAGCTGTTCTTGAATTGTTGTAATGGTCCTTATTGGGTAGTTTTCCAAGTTAGAGGCAGGACTATTGTTGTGGAGGCAAATTATCTCAGAAGGAAGTCCTCCTAATGGTGCACCACCAGGTTCATTTGTTGCGTTTTTGTTGTGAAACTCTACTTTATGTCACATAAGCAAGCACATGGGACACCCTCTTTTTTTTTCTCTGCTGCTTCTAGGGCCCTTTTGGATGGATCAAGATATTTTAAACTCTTCAATCACTCTCAAGATTGAGAAATGGCCATTCTTCTGTTTCAATTTTTTTTTATTCCTCCTTTTCTTAATATCTTCAAAATCAAGATGCAGAATAGGGACAGTCTGTAAGTTGGGGAGAGATGTGGTGACCAATTTAGGACACCTCAGAAAAGAAAAAAAAAGGGGAAATGGTTTATTTTTTTTATATATATATTCTTTCCTCTGGCTATCAATAAAAAAATAAATCATCTTTTTCCACTCTCATTGTGACATCTCTTTTTAGTAGTCTACAGGGCCTCTTTCCCATAAAAGGAGGGGCTCTCCACTTCCTGTTTCCCCATCATACCATCATAAAAGCATCATATATTATATTATCATTGATCATTTTGTTATCATCATCATCATCTGCATCAATAATATCTGATCTATCATTGGGGAAAATTTATCCTCCATCTATATCCAGGTTATATCTCTGATTTCCCCTTGATCCTTGAGCCTCCATACTCAAATTGTTGATCCATCCCTCTGTGACCGCATATGTTATCAAAAACTAATAGCATTGCTGGTTGAAGAAGAATTCATTTGATTGAATTCTTGAGTGTGTTATACCACTCCTCAATACCTTTTTCAACCACACTGGTCTTGATCATTCTATGATTGCCTTTCCAGAACCATTCATGTTTGACTGAGAGCTTTCTTTAAGCTTGAAATCTGGAGTGTTAAACCTCCCTTTATCTCTTTAAAGTTGGATTCCACCATGCTACTATTCAGTCCCTTGAGAAGTGTTGGGTTATTCTTGATCAAATCTGTCTTTTTTTTGCTTCTAGAGCTTCATAAAACAGATTGCTGTTTTTGCACAGCTTCCCACAGTTATCTGGTACCCTTCAATATCTTTATTGCAGAGTGTTGGTCAGGTTCATTGTGAACCTAGAGTTTGGTTGGGATTGAGTTGATCTTTCCTAACCTTCTGCTGAAAACCAGATTTATTAGCTTGTGGGTGTTGTTACTGAAAACTGCCTTTTTCTATTGAACTCTGAACAAGCTTTGGCTTATTTTTTTCAATTCTTTCCCTGCACCATCTTTCCTCAAATAGTGTTGTTCATAGCTACTTACTACTATCAAACTTATCCCTTCCCATTGATTCCTCATTCACAAGGTTCTGGACCTTGAATTTGGCTACATTTAAATATTTTTTTAATGCTCAGGAGGGCAGCCTGAAAGCACCTTTCCCCTCCACAAAACTTCCTCCAGCCAGCAGCGCCTGGAGTCTTACACCAGGCACCATGCAGGCTTTAGCAAATTTTCAAAAAACTTTGGTTGCAACCCAGATGGCCTTTACAGACCATATATTCTGGAGACCAAGTATTTTATTTCAATAGGCAATTCAAGGATAACCAACGGTTCCAAATCAAAGTCTGAACCAAGTCAAATAGTAAAAAAAGTCTATCAAGATTCATTTAAATTTCAATCAGCTGTCTGGAGGTTGGTTTGTACATGCTGAGAGTGAAGAGTTTTATGATTTATGGTCATGTGGGGTGATGAGGTTTATTGTGTGATGGAGTGATGATGTTGGCCTTAATGGATGATTCTTTTTTATTGATTTGATGATGTGGATGGGCCGGTGGGCTTTTTGCATTTTGATGGATGCTGATGCATAAATGCCAATCTCATTGTTTGAAACATGACATTCCTGTAAAAACTGCCATTTTGAAACAAATATGTGCACCAGACAAGGGGTATGTGTATTCGGGAAACCCCCCATTTAGGTGTATGTGTAGTTTTGAAAACTACCATTTCACTTGTGGGTCTATTTTGGTTGATTTTAAAACTCTGATAATCCCCCCTGAGCCCCTGCAATCCTAGCTAACAAGCATTTTGAACACCCATAAGTCCCACTTGACACATGTCAAATCAAACCTGTTTTTTTCCCTTTTTTTTAAAGTGCAGTTTAATTGAACACTGTGAACTATAATTTTTTTTTAAGCGCAGTTAGGTTTGACATTGCGCACTATGCATATTCACTATGGGAGGGGGCTGCGGAGAGCCAACATGCTAACAAAAGTCAGGGGACAGGAGAGCCTGGTACTGTATAACTGACGGGAGAAAGAGGATGCAAGGGAGTCATGAAATCCAAGAGAGTAGAAACTAAGAGAAGGAAAGAATGAGAACAAAGCAAGGAGACATAGTAGAATGAATAAACAGAAGGAGAACAAAGGGCCGGACAAAAGGAAGAAAGAAAAGTATTGGAACTACCTGTAAGTATTGATTTAGTATAAACAAAACTTACATGGAATATTCTAGATTATAACATAACAGTCCTGTAAATAAATACATTTTGTCTATATATATGAGATGATTTGGCACTAAGTAATGAAGCAAGGGAATTTCTGGGTTTTTCTTTCTAACAGATTAAGAGTCAATGTAACTCTTGAAATCCTGGTCTAGCCTTATTCTGTTGTACCCATTACCAGATTCGGGGAATTCCCTATTTCTAACTGACTTCCAGCCCTGAACGGGCCTATCTAACTGCCTCCAGTGGCAATACCAAAAAACAGCGCACCAGATTGTCTAGGTCTACAGAAGACTTTGACCCCAGCACCTTAACAGACATGCCGCCAAAGAAGAAGACAGACACCAAAGAAGAACCAGAAGGTACCGTTGATGAGGGTGTTGTTCCTCAAAAATTCATCTCAATGCCACAGTCATAGGCACAGTTTATAGATCCCAGGCTGAAACCCAATGGGATGAACATCAATCAATGGATGTCTTCCCTAAACCAGATGCTTCACGTGGTACTGGCGGTTCCGCAATTCCTTTCCAATCAAGACATTATGCTCAATCTTTCACTTGGTATTGATTGAGCTGTAAGGAACCTCCTCACAAACACAATAGACCCCAATCTCCAACCCCTAGTGGACAATGTGGATAGGTTGGTTGAGGTGCTTCAGATCATCAAAAAAACTTTGAATGGGCCATGCAATTGAGGCAGCTGGAACTAATGTAAACTCTGATGAAATGGTGGAATACTTTGGACTATACAACACACTTCAACTTATTCTTCCAAACAATCACCAAATTGGAATCCCTAAATTTATTGATTCTGCTCCAAGTCCAGTTTCTTATGCTTCAATCAATCACCCCTCCTCCAAGTGGTACTTCTAAAGCAACAATGAACAATCTCATCCTCTTGGAGTCCAGGAAATTGGAGATATTTGGCCCAGGAGATGTGCAGGCAATTGTCAAGAGCTTGAGTACTGATGGTAATGCCAATGGAACGGCCGCTAACCCCTTTCAAATAAATTGGGTGGTTACCAGAAGTTGTCAACCTCAACCCAGGGGGGAAACCCCAGAAACCCATCAATGGCAATTGCAACAACCAGCTTACTCAAACCAGAAAAAAGTGAAAAACATGACATTCACCATTCCAACTGAACAACTGTTTTTACCAATAGGCAATGTACCAGAAAACAACATCTGTCATTACTGCAAAAAATGGGTTCACTACAAGGGTGACTGTCTTTTTAAGAAGGGGAAACCCAGTGGGGGACCTGGGATGCGAAAGAAACCTGAAGTCCCTACGGTGCCAGCAATACGTTTTGCTGTCTCTCAGCAAGAGGGTGAAGCTATTGTTCAAAGCGGCGCAACCCACCATTTTAGTGGCCTCTGTGACCTTTTTATTGATTTGAAACCTCATGAACAGTATATAAAGCTGAAATTGGCTTCTGAATCTGGTACCGCCTGTTAAACCCACTGAGGCACACTTAGGATCCCTTGGAGATGCTCAACCATTGAGGTTAAGGGGGTCTTGTACTGTGAAGAAATTGTTGGGACACTACTTTCACTTGGGCAGTTAATTGAAAAGGGTCTGATGGTAAGGTTTGAAGGAAGCACACTGGTGGTATGCAACAGATCTAGGGATTTTCTTTTTGATTCTTTGCTTGTAAATTTTACCTGGGTCCTTCCTCTGCAAAGCAAAACAAGTCCGGTCAATGGGGATTTCCAATGTGCCAGGGCCATCTCCAAAGGTCTGTCAAAGTCCCTTGAGTGGCATTGTTGCCTGGGCCATGCCTTGGAAAAGACTGTGCGGTTGTTCCTGAGGATATTTGTGCCTGAATTTGACCAGCAGGAGTGGGTACTGTTCATCTTTGAAACTTGTGCGGTGACAAAAATTGAGCACTGTTGAGCTGGTATGGAGTGCAAGATCAAGACAAGCAAACGGTTGGACCTCATGTGCACGGATGTACTGGTACCTGTTGATCCCCCAGACATTCTGGGCAACAAGTAAATTTTGAATCTCCGGGATCACGTGACAACCTTTTCATACTGTTTCCCATTGAATGCACAGTCTGAGGTGGAGAAAAAGTTAACTCACGCCCTTAAAATGATCAAGAACCAGCTGAAGGCCCCAAACTACCTCAGGAGTGATAATGCAAAGGAGTACACTAAGGGCTTGTTTCAAAAATTCCTATCATCAATTGGTAAAACTATTGAATTGAAACCTTCTTATACCCCCAAGCAAAATAGAGAAGCAGAAAGGCTCAACAGGACATTAGGAGATATTGCAAGAGAAATGCTCAAGCAATTGGTGCTACCACAGTTTTTTTGGACATTTGCTTACAAGTCCGCTACTTTCATCCACAATTGTCTTCCAAATAAACAAACTGATGGTAAAACACCGCTGGAGCTCTGGGAGGATATTGTGCCACAAGTTGAAAACATGTTTCCGTTTGAGGCCAAAGCATATGTGCACATCCCAAAGGAAAAACAATAAAAACTTGAAAATCAATCAAAACTGTGCTTCCTTTTGGGATACCTTGAGGATAGTCAAGGTTGGTACTTCTGGGATGGAGAGAGCAATGATTTAATCTCATCTGATGCAGCCAAATTTGTTGACTTTGGTGCAAAGTCTGCCATACCAAAGGATGAGAAAAAAGGTATCTTGGACAATGAGTTGAGCAAGATTGACCTTTGCTTTGGGAAAGTCCCAACGGATAGTATCTTCCAAGAACAGGATGCAATGATCAACACCATACCCCAGATCTGGGACTCAGAGGTACCACAATCTCTGTCAAAAGCAAAGGAAATCCCCTAACTCGCCTCAATGGGAGCAGGCCTGCAATAGGAAACTCAATATTTGTGAGGAGTTTGAAGTTTGGGATGTGTGGATAGGGCTCCAGTTATTAATGTTCTGGACACTTGATTTGTCTTTGCCTTGAAGCGTGATGAAACAAACTTGGCTGTTGACTTCAAGGCAAGGCTGGTTGTGAAGGGCTACAAGCAGCAACTGGGGATGGACTGCTTTAAAACATATGCTCCGACTGCATCACTTTCTTCTCTACGCTTAATACTGTTGTTTGCAATCAAGCAAAAGTGGATCATCAACTCCTTTGATGTTTCCATGGCATACTTACACAGTAAGATTGATGAAAAAGTCTTTGCAAAACCTCCAGTGGAACTCAGACCAGAGCTGGCTGGGAAAGTTTTAAAATTAAAAAAATAGTTATATGGCAAAAAACAAGCACCGTGGTGCTGGTGGAAGCACTTCCAGGGAATAATGACATAAATGGGGTTTATGGTGGAGGAAGTTGAACTCTCTCTTTATTGATGTGCAAAAGGAGAGGAGACTGTGCTGGTATGGATGCATGTTGATGATGGGGTTGTGGTGTCAAGTGTAGAGAGTGACCAGCAAGTGGATTTGAGTGAGGCACAGGTCTTGGGAACAAAGGAGACAAGACAAGAAAGAGAGAGTACCTGTAGAGAGTGACCGGTGAGTGGAGTTGAGTGAGGCACAGGTCTTGGGACCAAAGGGGACAAGACAAGAAAGAGAGAGTACCTGAACAAGGTACAATGATGAAGAAGAAGAAAGGAGACAACAATGAGTCATTGAATTTCACATAGCAAGCAGACAGAGACAGGATAAGGAAACAAGAGACAGCGTAACAAGGAACTGAGAGTGAATGAGAAGTGAGAGCAGACCTGTAGAGAGTGACAAGCAAGTGGAGTTGAGTGAGGCACTGGTCTTGGGACCAAAGTAGACAAGACAAGAAAGGGAGATTACCTGAATGAGGAACAATTATGATGAAGAAGCAAGGAGACAACAATGAGTGAGGAGAACAGACTGGTACAACAGGAGGTTAATAATTCTGTAGGTACAACTCTCTGGAAACCTAGATCAAGGATAATCATAGTTGAGGGTTTTAGGTTTCAGTGGGTTTTTCATTGTTGGGTCCTTGTTGGGTCATTGTCTGGTTGGCTGTTGGTTGACTTAGGGCTGTATAATTGTACACCCCCCCTTGCTTGCTAATCTGCTTGAAGGGGACAAACACTGTTGTCTTTGAGGAACTTGGTGTGGAGGTGGGGCAAAAGTATTTTGGTAAGGCCATTGGCCGCATTGTCAGAAGTGGGGATGTAGGTGAGGATGAAGTCTTTTTTGCCAACGTGATGCCATATCCACTGGAGGTGTAAATCAATATGATGGGTTCAATGCTGATAGATGGGATTTTCCAGGAGAGCTATAGCTCCTTGGTTGTCACAGTAGAGAGTGGGGGGAGGGAAGGAAGAGTTAAAGCGTTTGGAAAGAAGGGAGAGCAGTTGGGTTTGAGAATTATTGGCCCACAAGCTTAGTCAAAGAGCAGTACTTAAAGCAAAAGAAATTCTGAGACAATAATGTCTTATGATTTATCCTTAATATGAGACAGTGGCAATGGCACACTTGTGAATGTGAATGAATTGGTGAATGAATGATTGGAAAACAGCAGGGATAAGAGCTCCTTAAATACAAAAGATGGTGCTCATGGGGAGCTCATGTAATGACAAGCAAAAGGCAAAAATTCCGCCCCAAATGGGCTCTACAGGCTCAACAAGCCTTGCTAATTGGTTTGGGCTTACTCAGCCCACTTGGCATTGGTCCCTGAACCCTTATTACCAGTCTGTACCGGTCAAATTTGGTGTTTCTACCCTTACTGGGATGAACCAGCCCTAGTTGCTGTTCAAACCCTGGCTGGTTGTCCCTTACAACCAGCCTGTTTTACCTCTGTGACCTCATTGATCCCTGTTTACCAACTGACATGGCTGGTTTCCTCCTGCAACCAGCCCCTGGCCCTCAGATTGGCCAGGGTGGACCCAGAAACACTCTGGTTCCGGTCAAACTTACAAGGGGGATGTGACCAGCGGACATGCGTGTCCCCCCCCCCCCTCTCTTTCTCAATCCCGGGAGGGAGTGGTCAAATCCCCCCCAGGGAAACACAATCAGTTTTGTGGGCTGGGCGGTGGTCAAGCCCACCCAGCCCCAGGTCACCTCCCCCTTGGTAATGGGGGGTGGGGGGAGAGATGGCCCCTGCAACCCTCAGTTGCTCCACACATGAGGTGGGGGGGTGATAAATTCCCCTCCCACCTTGCCGGTTGCCTTGTTGCAGCCAGCCTGGTTTTTCAATACATGGGGTGGGGGGGTGATCAAATCCCCTCCCACATTGCCGGTTGCCTTTTTGCGGCTGGCCTGGCTGGTCTGGGGGGGTTATCAAATCCCCTCCCACATTGCCGGTTGCCTTTTTGCGGCTGGCCTGGCTGGTTGAGGACCAGCCCGCCTCCTCTCCCCTTTGCAACCAAGCAAGGGGAGGGAGGGAGGCAGGGTCCGCCTGTGAAGAAAATTGTTGGTAACCAAGACCAGGCCGCGTAGTTTTAATTTCACGGAGCAGCATTTGAGTCAATGAGTAATGACAGATAGGAGACAAGACAAAAGGAAAAGACAAAAGAATACCAACAGTTTTGGACAGGTTCAGAGATAGAAAAAACTACTTGTGACAATGACTGTGTAGATGGTAGTTCTAAGATAATAAAACAGATCAGTTGATATTGACAGAAAAGAATTCATCAGGATTTAATTTACAGAAGGCCTGAAGAATTAAGAACAAGTCCATTCAAGACGATTAACTTGATTCACCACAAGAATTTATTGTAGTGCCTTGAAAGATCTTCAAAGGGATTATCAGAGAAGAATCACTGGTGTATAAGTTGAAATGATCTTCCTTACTTCATTCTGACTGGCTGCTGGTTTGATTGATGGTGGATGGACAAGATAGTATTATTTCAATGAATTGGTAAGATTGATATTGATTTTCCTGAATTGATGTGATTGGTCTCATCTTGCTTGAATTGAGTTGGAGATCCGCACAAACAAATAAGAAAAAGAAAGAAGAAAAAATCAATTATAATAAAACTGAAAGAAATTCAAATACAAAAATATGCACCTGTCAATAACAGGGCCACAGATGAATTGGTGAGAAGGATTAAAGAAATCTAGATTTAGACAGCAAGTGGCAGAAAATGTAAGACTGGATTTAAACATGCCCCCACAACTTATACATCAGTGGATTAAGAAGCTGAAGGCATTTACTAGTCTGGTGTTTGATATTTTGTTGGCTGCCTTAGTAAGCACATCTGCAGTCATTGACAAAGAGGAGATTAGTTTTAATTTGATCAGTCCAAGCTTGAGATCATCCCATAGACTTTTGGTCTTGAGATCAATGTGCTTGGCCTTAGAGTTAGACCCGAACTTTTTGATCTTTTTGTCTATTCCTTTGTTTTCAATCAAATTAATTGGACATTGGAATGGCTTACAGTATATGTCTTCAATGAGTTTTTGCAACCATTGCGCCTCCCGATTGCAACTGGATTATGCTATGCACTCTGATTCAATAGAAAAGTGGGTGATGCATTGTTTCTTTTGAATGGTCCAATACAGTGGACTAACCTTGATTGAGCAAAGAAATCCGCTTTGCAACACTCTTGATTTGGGATTGTCAGCCCAGGTGGCGTTGCTGAAGCACACTATTCAATCAGAAATTGAACTGGGACCAAGACTAAGAGTTAGATCCTTTGTTTTTTCAAGGTATTTCCAGACATGAACAACTTCTTTCCAGTGGCGGATTCCTGGTTGATTGTTGTGTTTATCTAGGCTGGAGACGGCAAAACTGATGTCTGGCTGTGCTAAGCCAGCTATGAAGTTGAGACAACCATAGGAGATCAATAGTTTATTCCCAAGGAGTTGAACTTGTCTTGGTCCTCTTGATTAGCTGAGGACAGGTGAAGTCCAGGAGTAAGTGGAGTCAATACCAGTCAACAGTTCAATAGATTCAGTTCTTTTAGTCCCTTTTAAATATGGAGAGGCAACTAAAGATGTATCAGTCCATCTTTCCTTTTTACTTTCATCCTGAGAAGTGTGTTTGGCTTGTGAGCCAACAAATCTTTGAATCTTGAGAGAAATTTTTCCTTGACATCTTTTACATTACCGGCAACCAGCAAATTTTCAACTTGAAAGTAAATTACAGACAGCTGATTGTTGCCCAAGTATAGACAGGGATCACATTCTGATTCACAAAACCCCTGTGCCTTGATCCATTTGCTGAGCATTCTATACCAATTCCTTGGGGCTTGCTTGAGTACATAGAGAGACTTCTTGAGTTGTAAGAACTTACTTTTTCTGTTACATCCCAGCGGCATATGGATATATACTTGCTCATTGAGTTCCAAATGTAGGAACGCTCCTTTCATGTTGAGTTGAAGGGCATCCATGTTCTTTTTGGCTATGTAGATGAGGACAGCTCTCAATGAAGCCGCTTTTCGAGTAGGAGTGTAAGTTTCAAAGTAATCTATTCCATACTTCTTGTTCAATCCCTGGACGCACAGGCAAGTCTTGAGAATAACAGAGTCAGAATGAGTGTTATTTTTAATTTGGAAAATGGGAACAGTATTCAGAGGGTTTGTTACCACTTTATTTTTGACTTCTTACCAAACGCCTAGGTCTTCAATATTGCCAAATTCTTTCTCAGCAGATTCTTTCCACCTGGGAAGTTTCAAGGCCTCAACAAGCAAGCTAGTAAATTTTTCCAACATGAAGCCATATCTCTGAGGTTTTGATAGGGTCCCTCAATCTTGGAGATTTGGCCTCAGATTGCTTGCCACAGCAGATTTTTCATGATTTCCTACATTGGGTCGCAGACTGTTTTCAACAACTTAGTTACTTTCCAACAATGTCTCCAAGATTACATTGGACTCCTCTTTGATCAAGATTTTGGTGGTGTCTTTTTTTGGTCCATTCTGTTGAACCTCTGGATTGTTGATGACAGTCTGTACTGATTCAATTTGAAAATCTTTATCCTCTTCAATGGTGATTGGACTTGAATTTTGATGGTTGAAAATCACATGCTTTGTCTTGACAATCTTCCCCAAATGCAACAATATGGTGTAAGAGAGGAACGAGGGATTAAAACCTACCAGAAAACCAGAGGCACCTTTCTCATCCAGCTTAGAATTGATCTCTGTGTTGTTGAGTCAATGGGTGAGAGGGTTTCCTAGGGGCTTGACATATTCTTTTGGAAGTGTCTTGCCATGCATTTTCTCCCATGGTGACATTTCATCTCTCTGTCTTGGAATCTGGTTTAGCATCAGACTGCACCCTTCAAATATTTTGTGCCAACATGATTTGGGAAGGTTTGTTTTGGAAATCGTAGCTCTAGCCAATTCCATGACAGTCCTGTTGGCTTGTTTAACTTGAACGTTTTGTTGTGAATGGTACGGTTTGCTAATTACTTGGTTGATTTGATGCAGTCTGTAATACGCTTTTAGTTTGGTGTTGAAAAATTCTCCACCAACGTTGGAACACACTTCTTTGGGATATCCATTTGTTTTTCTATTCTGATTTTTAATAATGAATGTCACCATCTCCGCTGTATTGCTCTTGTGCTTCAGGGGAAAGCAATTGATATAACCTGAGTGTGAATCAACAATGTTGAGAATGTATCTGAAACTACCTTTCAACATAGGATTTATAGGACCAATTAAGTCAAGATGGATTTTTTTGAAGAATTCTTGAGCTGGTTGCTGATGATGGATGAAAGGCTTGCGTGTGATCTTGGCCTTATTGCATCTGAGACATTCAAAATCATTCTTTTTGGCTGTCGGCACGGAGCATTTAAGATACTTTTCAATCATGTCAATGCTGTCTTGTCCCAATGAATTGTGAATAGACAGGAGCTCATCACTGGAATAATATGATTTTTGGAAGTTAGCCTGCATGTCTATTAGAAACGTGTTGTTTTGGATGCAGCCCAACAGGATTACCATGTCATTCTGTACCAGTTGGAAGGTGCTTGGAGTCTTCTTAGATTCAACCTGAAGTTTGGCACCTTGCAACATAAGTTCACCCAAAGAAATAAGATTAACTGTAGATTCCGGTACCCAAGAAACATTCAAAAGCTTCAGGTTGGCATCTTTTTTGATCATCACTGCATCTGCCATGGCTTCTATTGTTATTGCGGCATCTTTCTTCCCTGTTTGGATTTTCTGGTTTCCACTATTTTTGTTCAGCAAGAGGAATCTGTTCTTTTCAACAATCATGTGCATAGAGCACCCAGAATCTAGAATGAAACTGTTGGAGATAGCATCACAAGTGGAGCTGAGACCACAGAAGAAGGAGTAAAAATGGGCCTCAGGACGGTCTTTCTGCTTTGCCTTTTTCCCATGGTTGTGGAGATTTGGTGGTTTGAGTTCTGGAAATTCAAACCAGCACAAGCTGGCAGGGTGAGAGGTGACGGCCGGATTGTTTTTCCTGTTTTCACATCTGGGTCCTCTGTAGAGTGCTACATTGACTGGTTTGACACAATCCCCTTGGGCTATAGCTTTGTTTTTGTGTTGAATTAGATGATTGAGAACTATATCAATTTTCATTTCTGTGGTGGAGTGCATGATTTGTTACTTCATATGAGCCATTGAGGATGGGAACTTAAACAGTACAAGGTATGCCACAATGTCCAAGGGAAGATTAATGTTGACTTCAGTCATCTTCTTCAGATAAATCTTAACCAAGGTGACAAAAGCTTTGATTTCCAATTCCATGTTCAGATGCAGGAAGCAATTGAAGACCCTAGCCCTGTTTGTGGATTGAAATCAGGCAAAAAGGGCTTGATTGGCCACCCATATCAGCTTGGCACTATCTTTGTTGATTTCATCTATTATATTATTGTAAGTGTTTGCATCAAGCTTTGCTATTATATAGGCCAGAAATTCTTGATTGATTTCTTTGTCCAATTCTGTGAGTTTTTCAGGATTGTTCATTATACCAAAAATCCCTTTCAATTTGAAGAGTCTTTCAAGCTTTTTTGCCACATGCTTTAGTTGTCAGCCATGAGTAATGGTTTCAATTCAATTAGTGACTTGATTGCAAGAGATTTGTAATTTGTTGAATCCCCTCCTGGTCCTGGCATCAAAGAAGGCCCCAATTGCTCCATTTGACAGCGCAGGCTTTTAACCGTTGTGGTGTTGTATTTATAACCTTGGATTGGGAGCTGCGTTGCGGGCTGCATGCTCAGCAGTTGGGTAGGTTGGGCTCAAAATTTGGGGTGCCCGCGGTCTCAGAAGTGCCTGCTGCGGGCTCAGCAGCAGCGGATGAGGGCTCAGCGGCAGGGATTGTGGGGCTTGGCACCAGGTGCAGGTTGGGCCTACTCTGGGGGGCGCCGGGCTGCAACCCGCCCAGGGAACGCGGACCAAGTGATGGAACTGGCCCAACCAAGCTTGGGGGTGGCTAGTCCAGAAGGCAAGGGCGGGGCAATCAGGGGTTATATGCGCTTGGGAGATTTGCACGGGCATAAGCACAGGCCAACTCACAGATTGCGGGATGCAAGGTTTGCGCAGGCATAAGTGTGGGCTGACTCACAGATTGCGGGATCCGCGGATGCGCGCGGACGGATAAAACCCGGGGGCTCCAAGTAGGGCGCATCCAAGGGCTGCGCCATGAGAAGGACAAACCAGGCGTATGTGATATCAAAGGGGAGGGTTTTGGACGGGGTGGGTGGTATGGGGTAGGGTTAGGGTGGAGCTAGGGTTCTATACTTGGGGTCATATTTCATCTATCTTGTTGCTTGTGGTTGTACCTAGGTTAGGGTTGAGAGGGAGGACTCAAAAAAACCCCACTCTCAACTCCGGGTTGGATCATATCATATATTGTATATATTGTATCACCTTCTCTATTCTGAAAACTCATTGCATCCAATCCCCTTACAGACGCTTAGACAAATAACTTCCGGAACCTGAGGACAACTTTGGGGGGTATTGCCTGTTAAGTTTCCACACCGTGTGAAGAAAATTGTTGGTAACCAAGACCAGGCTGCGTAGTTTTAATTTCACGGAGCAGCATTTGAGTCAATGAGTAATGACAGATAGGAGACAAGACAAAAGGAAAAGAAAAAAGAATACCAATGGGTTTGGACAGGTTCAGAGATAGACAAAACTACTTGTGACAATGACTGTGTAGATGGTAGTTCTAAGATAATAAAACAGATCACTTGATAGTGACAGACAAGTATTTAGCAGGATGTAATTTAAAGAAGGCCTGAAGAATTAAGGACAATTCCAGTCAGGACAATTAACGTGATTGACCACAAGAATTGATTGTAGCGCCTTGAAAGATCTGAAAAGGGACTATCAGAGAAGAATCACTGGTGGATGAGTTGAAATGATCTTCCTTACTTCAGTCTGACTGGCTGATGGTTTGATTGATGGTGGATGGACAAGATAGTATTATTGTAATGACTTGGTAAGATTTATATTGATTGTCCTTACTTGATGTGATTGGCCTTGTCTTGATTGACTTGAGTTGGAGAGCCGCACAAACAAATAAGAAAAAGAAAGAAGACAAAATAAATCAGAATAAAACTGAAAGAAAGTCAAATACAACAATACACACCTGTCAATAGCAGGGCCACAGATGAATTGGTGAGAAGGATTAAAGAAATCTAGATTGAGACAGCAAGTGGCAGAACATGTAAGACTGGATTTCAACACCGCCGGCCCCCCGCAGCCGCAACCGGGGCCACAGGCCTGCATACAAGCAGGTGGGGGGACTTCAAACGGAGCCCCCTGCCCCATACAATGGCCCTGTGCGGGCCGTTGGGCCCTGCAACGGGCCCCAGAGAGAAACAAGCGGCCGCAACACGGGCAGCGGCCACAATGGGCCGCCAAGGCCCAAAGACCACAAAATGCATACTTTGGCGGGCCAGCCCGTCTGGCCAAGTATGTCCAAAATAAAGCTTGGGTCCAATCATTCCCAGATAAGCCCGTCTGGCTAAGGTGGCTCATCCACCCTGGAGGGCCCGTTAAGGCCTGTGTCCCAAAGGACCTATAAAACGTGTTTTGGTGCACAAATGCCCAATACCAATAACGTCCACATAGGCCCACCTGGCCCACGTGATGTCCAATGGACCATGGAGGCCCATTTGTGCCTCCCAGTTTGATTACACAATAATATGCACATTACCTGAGTGCATCTGCATTTTAACATTGGGAGGTCCATAATAGATCCTGCCATGACTTGGAGAAGGATCAATGCTGGGCTTCTGTAGTGGATAGAGCTATGACCAATTTTTTGGAGCATCGCCACATGACCAGGGCCTTTAGGAGGACAGTGTTTTGGGTGAAGGAAAAATGGTTGCTGCTTGAGGCATGGTGGACGTTGCAGTAGGCCTTAAGGGAGAAGGCATCAGTTTTGTTGCCTCCAAGGATGATGCCAAGGTTTTTGGTGCATTTGAGGCATCTGAGGAGATGGAGGAATTGATGTTGATGAGTGATGGTGTGCTTGTTTAGGAATTGGGAGAGATAGCTCCAAGAAAAAGCCAGTTCTGGTCTAGTGCATTGAACCAGTTAGTTGAGGAGTCCAACCCCACAGCAAAAACTGAAGTTTTCCTCCACAGGAGTGTCCAATACAGGTACTCTAGCTGGCTGCTGGGGAAGAGGGGTGGCAGAAGGCTTTCAGTTTTTCATGCCAAATTTGGCAAGCATGTTCTCAATATATTGATCTTGATGGAGCTGAATAGTGCAAGCCCTGCGGTTTCTGGTCACCCTCATTCCAAGTAACCACTTACATTCCCCCAAATCCTCCATTTCACATCAAGACTTCATATTCTCTTTGAACTCCATGACGTCTTTATCTTTCCCCCCAATTGCCAGATTGTCCATGTGGATGTAAACTAGACAAATATTTTGAGGGTTGTTATGAATGAAGAAGCAGGGATTGATGCCCAAGGGAATGAATTTCAGTGAGGCAAAGAAGGAGGTGAGTGCAGTGTACCAGCATCTTGGAATTTGATTGAGACCATAGAGGGATTTCCAAAGTCTGATTCCATGTCCTGGGCAACATAAAAATTGGTTTCCTTGGGTTTTTTGATGAAGATTTGTGCTTCTGGTTCACTTTTTAAGAATGCACATTGGACATCCATTTGATGTAGGGCCAGATCAAAGGATGCAAAGAGTGGGTAGGCGCCCATTGGTTGAGAAATTGTCATTGTAGTCAATTCCTTTGACCTGTTAAAATCCATGGACACACAACCTAGCTTTTTTCTTGACAAAAAAACCATTGGCGTTGTATCTTGAATTAAGGACCCAGGTTTTGTCCAGCTCCTTGATGTGACTTGGTTTGGAGACAACCTCCCAGACTTGATGTCTGTTGCAGTTTTCTTTTTCTGTGTCAATTGCAATCTTCTAGCCGGGACAATCTGGTTGGGTTTTTGCTTCTGAGATGGTTTTGGGGTTGTTGGTGATGGAAGGCTTGGAGGTGATTGCATTTTCCTTGTGACGTCTACCATGGGTCAGGATTCTTCCTTTGGAGATGTCAGAGCCAACTTCTTTGGGGGGGGCTTCATACCAGGGGAAATAGTTGTAGTGCTTGTTGGAGCAGATGGGATGTTCAGAATCAGGTGGGTTGTTCAAGTCAGGAGATAGTGGATGAGTTTTGGTCCAGGGTCAACAAGGAAATCACTTCCCACGGGGGAAGGTTCATTGATTGCAGGATTGGGATTTCTTGTTGCAGTGAACTAGAACAGACATTCAGACATGAGTGAAAGGATGATTCATTGCAATATGAAAGAGAAAGAGAAAGTGGAAGAGAAAAAGAAACAGAAGAAGAAAAAGGAATGTATAGCGTACCTAGACCAGACATTCAGACATGAGTGAAAGGATGAGAAAAGAATCCTTCCACGTCTGACTGCTGGGCTAGGTGTAGGCCAGGTGAAATGTCACAGGCTGTGACAGAGAAGAGAAAAGAAACAAAACAAATAGGAAGCACACACAACACAACTTCAACACCCCCCCTTGCTGACTATTTGAGACAAAGAGAAAAAGAAAGGAAAAGAAATTAGACAAGGCCAAAACGGGAGTGGTGAGATTCAAGTTGGACACAAGGGAGAGGTTTTGTTAGCATGTCCGCTAACATGTCTTTGGTGGAGACATGGACAACAGCAACTTGTCCCCGTTTGACGCAGTGGCGAATGAAATGATAGCGGGCATTGATGTGTTTGGTCCGCATATGATGTTCCGGGTTCTTGGCTAGGGCCTCCGCGCCTTCATTGTCAACATGGAGAGGCAAGGCTGCCTTTGGACAGAGGCACAGATTGCTGAGAATGTTACGGAGCCAGATAGCCTCCTTGCAGCTGTCGGACATAGCCTTGTACTCGGCTTTGGTAGTTGAGAGAGAAGTTGTTGCCTGTTTTCTGGATTTCCATGAGATGGCACCATCACCTACACAGAAGGTATAAGCCAACGTAGAGCGTCTATCGGACCTGTCTTCAGCCCAATCCGAGTTGGAGAAACCTGAGCATGTCAAGGAGCCCCCAAGGCGAAGGCGGAGCTGTTTGGTTGAGCAAAGATAGTGAAGAATTCGTAGACCCGCTGACCAGTGTGCGTCCGAAGGATCCCGGAGAAATTGGGATAGATGGTTCACTGCAAAAGCAATGTCCGGCCTGGTGCATTGGGCGGCCCACAGAAGGGAACCTATGAGTTGGTTGTAAGGACCGGAGGATGGCTTCTTGTCCGGACGACAAGGGACAAGCAGACAAAAGTTGGAATTGGTGGGAGTGGCGAAGTTGACATGAGAGTCGTTGAGAAAACGTGACTTCAGCTTGTTGATGTAGTGCAATTGGGAAAGATAGAGGAAATTGTTGGAGAGGTCATGGGAGACCTTGAGAGAAAGGAAATGGTGAAGCTTCTCATTTGCGCCTATAGTGAACTTCTTGCCCATTTTATTGATGGTCTGATCTACAAAGGAGGGAGAGCCAACAACTGCCAGATCATCAATGCGGATTACAACAGCACCAACGAGAGTTTTTGATTGTAGCTTGAAATACAGCGTGGGGTCAAAGGATGATTGGGTCAGGCCAATGGAAAGAAGCGCCCTGTGGAGCTCCAGGTTCCACTCCCTGGGAGATTGTTTGAGTCCGTAGATAGACCGGCTGACTTCACATACCCAGCCCGGGTGAGCTGGGTCCTCAAAACCCTGTGGTTGTTCCATATAAACAGGCTCAGAAAGATGCCCATTTAGGAAGGCGGTCTTGAAGTCTACCTGTTGTGCTTTCCAACCACGAATCGCCGCCAAGCTGCAGACAAGAAGAAAGGTTTCTTGACGGAGGGTGGGCGCAAACACCTCCTCATAGTCCACACCATGGACCTGGGTGTAACCCATAGCAACAAGTCGAGCCTTTAATTTTTGAATGGAGTTGTCAGCACGGCGCTTGACCTTAAAAACCCATTTTGATTTGATAATTTTACGTTTTTCCGGTTGCAATACCAAGCGCCAAATCTTCATACCAAGGAGAGAAGAGAATTCCTTGTCCGCAGACTTAAGCCATTTTTGCTTGTTTGGGGATTTAAGCACCTGCCTCCATGTTTTAGGAGTGTTGATGCCGTTGTCCACCGCCGCTGACTTGGACCAGTTTCCAAAACGGTCTGGTTGGTGCTTTTTTCTTGCCGAGCGGCGAAGTTGGGTGATAGGCATGGGCGGCGGGGAAGGAGACAGAGGCAGGTAAGAGGCCGGCGCGACGGGTTCTGGACTCTCGGCTGGAGAAGAATGGGATGGCCCTCTTCCGGGTTGCGTTTCATCATCAGGGCGGGGGGAAGAGGAAGAACGAGGAGGGGAAGGAGAGGGAAAGGGAGTGGGTGGAGGTGGTGGTGGTGGGGAGTGATCAGGAGGAGTTGGAGGAGCATGGATTGAATCCTGCAAACAACGGTCAAACCGTGGAGCCAAAGGGATATTCAATGGTGGTACATCAGGGGTGAGAGGTTGAGATGATTGAGTGGGTGGCGGAGCAGAGATTGGCCACGGTAGCTCAACCAAGACAGGACTGGGCGGTGATTTCAATGGGCTGGAATAGGGATACACCGTATTGTCAAACAGGACATCACGGGTCTTGATCACTGACTTGCGTTGGAGATCCCACACTCGATACCCATTTCCATCATGAAGGTAGGAGAGGAAAATTGCCGCCCGCGCTTTTGAGTTGAGTTTGCAAAGGTTCGCCTCTGGGACTTTGTACCAGACCATGCAGCCAAACGGATGTAGGCAGGTCAGATCTGGAGAGGGAGAGCCAAGGAGAGAGCTGGGAGAAGCAAAACCGGCGGGCGTTTGACAGGGGACATGGTTGAAGGAAAAAAAAATATGGCGTAGGGCATCCGCCCAGAATGATTTTGGAAGAGACGCATGGAGGAGAGCACATCGAACCAGATTGCTGATGGTTCGATTGAGACGTTCTGCTACACCATTGAGTTCCGGCGAGTGAGGCGGACCTGGTTTGTGGAGAATACCAGCGGAGGACAGAAAGATTTCAAATTCCTTTGACATATACTCGCCGCCGTTATCAGATTGCAGGGAGATAATGGAAAAACGTCGATCTCTTTCAAAAGATGCACGGAATATTTTGAAGCATTGAAAAACGGATGATTTTTATTTCATTGGAAAAATAGAAACAAATTTGGAAAAATCATTGATAAAGGAAACGTAGTACTTGTAACCTTCCCTGAAGACTTCTTCATATGAACCAACGTCCAAGTGAATGATTTCGCCAGGCTTTGAGGCACAATGAGCAGACCAAGATTTGAAAGCCAAACAGTGCATTTTGGACTGAACACAGACTGGACATTTTTGGATGTCAACTTCATTCATGACTGTCGGACAGATTTTCAGAGAGGCCAGAAGTTTCTTCAAGGGTCGTAGGCCTACATGTGAGAGGCGAAAGTGATAGCCCAAAAGGGAAGAATCAACCATTGGGGTAGGGAATTTGCAAACAGAGTGAGAATGTTCTACCTCTGCGGATGGAAGGTAGAATAAATTTCCTTTGCGGTAGCCCATTCCAACTGGAGTCCCACCGACTGGCGCATCGGAGGACTTAAAGATCTTGCAAGAAGCGGAATTGAAAACTACTACCAAGTTTTTGTCGCAAAGCCCCGCCACAGAAAGGAGGGGTTCATGGAGATTTGGAACAACTAGCGTCGGGACAGTAGTGTTGATGTTGAGTGGAACACAAGAGACGCCTTTAAAAGTCGCTGGGACGACCAAATGATCTGCCAGTCTGATGGGAGTTTTTTCAGGGACCGCTCCAAGGACATCTTGTTTGTAGGGAGTCATCAAAATAGAGCAGCCCAAATTGAGATTGGAATCCAGCTTGTTGGAAACTGCGTTCATGCAAGTGACGGCTGATGAGGGCAAAAGTGCGACAGCGTTTCCAGCCCTGGTAGATCTCTGGTAGGCATCTTTGGCTGAACCTGAATAGTCAGATTCTTTGTCTTGTCCATCCCCCCCTAGCTCCACCACGGTTGTTTGGCCGGCTTTAGCTGGCTTTCTTCTGTCATTGCGGGGCTTACGGCGAGTTGCACAAGATTATGAGTCCGAATTGTTTCTGGGGGTGTGGTTTGCCAAGATGGCAGCTGCCTTGTCGCAACGTTCCAGAGAGCAACCAGTTCTGCGACAGAAAGAGCAGAAATAGGAGCGTGAACGGACAGGTCAATTTCTGGTGGATTGGTCGGGGGAAGAGCTCTTCAATGCAGACTCTTGGTCCAGAACCTCCACAACCCAAGCACGGCGACGAAGATCTTCTTGTTTCAGAGTTTTTATGATTCTAGTAGGACTGACCCTTGGCTCGTTCATCATTGAGGATACGCAGGAAAGCCAGTCAGGCGGGATGGATTTGAGAATAGAGGCTGAGTAGATATCATCTGGTGTGAGAGGTGCATTGGAGCTAATCAAAGAGTTAAGGCGTTTGAAAATTTTTCCCATATTGTCCAGGTGTCCAATGATATCATTGCCGGACATACAAGCAAGAGTCAACTTTTGAAGCCAGTACATAACACCGCCGGACAAATTGTCCTGATGTGCGGCCTTGAGGGCGTTCCACAGACCGCGCGCGTCCCGTTTGAAATCTTGGACGTATCAAATGTTTGCGGGGTGGATGGTTTTCGCAATGACTGCGCAGATAGCAAGGTTGTCTTTTACAAAACTGGTGTTGCCCTTAGAAAGTTCATACTTTTTGTCATCTGGGTCGAGCACGTAGGCAACGCCGCAGGAGGTGAAATGGATGTCGAGGATCCAACTCCAGTCAAGATAGTTTGATTCCGGCCCAGGAGGCTTGAGTTGTTCTATTCCGGTTGTTTTAAGTGCCGGATGGGTGGAGACCTCCGAGGAAGACATGACCGGGGGGATAACTGGAGTGGCTTTTTCAGGCATGGAAGACTAGTAGTGAGAGAAAAGCTTTGACGAGAAGCGTACGGATCCAAAAAAAATTGCTGAGATTCACAAAGCGTCTGGGCTCATAACCTGTTGCAGTGAACTAGACCAGACATTCAGACATGAGTGAAAGGATGATTCATTGAAATATGAAAGAGAAAGAGAAAGTGGAAGAGAAAAAGAAACAGGAGAAGAAAAAGGAATGTATAGCGTACCTAGACCAGACATTCAGACATGAGTGAAAGGATGAGAAAAGAATCCTTCCACGTCTGACTGCTGGGCTAGGTGTAGGCCAGGTGAAATGTCACAGGCTGTGACAGAGAAGAGAAAAGAAAAGAAAAAAATAGGAAGCACACACAACACAACTTCAACATTTCTTGCTGGAGAAATGGAAGATTCTGGCAGGTAATCATTCAAGGGAATAAGAAGGAAGCGGGGGGGATCCAAACTGGAGGTTGATTCTTTCAACGGGAAGCAGTCATGATTTAACTTGAAATGATGAGATCAAGTGATCTTGTCCAAAAAAGGGGTCCAAATTTTATAAGAGTTGTGATTTGGATCAAAACCAATCAGGATATCCTCAGCGCAAGAGGGGGAGAATTTAGATTTCCTCAATTTCTTTTCTACATAGATGATTTCCTGACTTCCAAATGGGGCAAGATGGTCCAATTTTGGTGGTTTTCCAAACCATTTCTCAAATGGGATGAAAAATTTGAGGGATGAGTGGGGTGTTTTATTTTCAAGAAATACAGAAGTGACAACAGCTTCACCCCAGAGTTTTAGAGGAGCTCTGCTGGTGAGGAGGAGGGCCCTGTTTTTTTGATAGTGGTTCTGTCCCCTTGTTCCGCAAAAGGGTTTTGCTGAGGTGTGTAAGGAGCAGAGGTGAGGTGTTGAATCCCTTTTGAGTTGAAGAGGTTCTTGAATTTTTCATTGACAAATTTGATAAGATTTTGATGTAATTTCTCAGAACTGAAAACCAGCAGACTATGGACAAAGGTTAGAAAACTTTAAAAAAAGACATGGAAACATGAGAAGGAGAAAGAATAAGAAGACCAAAAGCTCAGAGTTATTCAATGGGTAAGAAAGAGATCAGACAGCACAAGGTGTTGGCAGAGTCAAAGTTGATAGAGTCAAGACGGCGTAGATGGATTACTACAGGTGATGGAGCTAGTCTGTCAGAGATGTTGAGTTAGAGTGATCTTGAGAATTAGTCTCTTACCAGGAATATGTCCATGAAAGATGAAACTTGGTTAGACAAGAATGGTTGGAGAAGTTAGGCCATACTGATAGGAGTGTTGAGTTGGAGAGAATTGCAAAGTGGGAAGAGAAGGTTGAGCCATAGACAGTTCAAGAGTTGAAGATGAGAGGTGAAGAAAGAGAGATGGACAGAAGATAAATCAATAAAGGAGGAGGACAAATAAATAGAAAATAGAAGAATAGAAGGAAAAGAGAAAAGAGAATAGAAGGAGTGTTTCAAAGAGGTCCACCCGGGTCAGCTCATGGAGTGAGAAGTCCCCAGGTGATATAGAAATGTCACATGGACTCATCTCAGTTCACATAACTACTGAGGCGGGGGAAGAGGGGAAGTCATAAAACAGAGGAGAAAGTCATGACAATCTTGACATAATTCCTTTCCATTGTTGGAGACTACAGATTGGACTTTGTGCCCAGAGGAAAGTTCAGATTTGTTGAGGAAAGTAATGAATTGGTCATAGGAGTCAGACTTACTACTGATTGAGTAAATGAAGACATATTGACTGTAGCCGTTGATGATTTTGAGGAAGTATTGGTTTCCACCCTTTGACACAGGAGAGATAGGGCCACATAAGTCCATATGGACACACTCAAGGGGAGAATTTGGAGTTGGGAAGGAACCAGAAAAGGGGGTCCTTGACATTTTGGCAATTGAGCATCCTGAGCACTGGATTGGTTATAGCGGTTGATTGGGGAAGAGCTTCTGGAGTTATTGATTGTTTGGGTTTCCCAAGGAACAATGAAGGTCAATTTAAGATCAAAAAGTTGCCGCATGAGGGTGTGATAGGTTGAGAGCAAGAATGTTGTCAACAAATATTCCACTCAAAAGTTTGTCTTCACCTTTGATGCATACAAAACCGTCTTTGGAAGGTGAGATGGAGTATCCAGATTTGAGGTAGGGAGTCATTGAGATGAGAGAGTTGGAAAGGTCAGGTACCAGCTGAGCTTGAGGGATTTTGAGAATGTTTTTTTCCAGAGGAATAACAGCTTTGCAAAACCCTTCAACTTTAAGGGGAGCCCCGTTGGTGGTGCAGAGAATGGAAGGGGATTGGTGAAAGGTAGTGAAGAAATTGTGATTTTTTAGGAAATGACCCAATGCACTGCTGTCAAGGATGACAAGGTTGGGGTTAATGTATTGAAGGCTGAGGTTTGCCTTTCCGGGTTGCATTTTCCCTTGAATTCTACTGAGGGCGGCCTGGTGATAGGCAATGGCAATTTCAGGGTGGAGCTGGTGGCATTGTTCAGCCGAGTGGGTTGTGTTTGGATTTTGAGTTCCATTTTTGCAGAAAGGTTTTCATTTTTGAGTTTTATTTTTGAAGGGGTTTGAAGGTTGACTTTGGAAGACATTGAAAGCAGAGACTTGAGTGATCTTGTGGGATTCCAATTTTTGTTAGATTTCCAGCTTGAGGTTGGAAAGGAAGGTGTCCATAGGAATTTTTGCTTTTTTGCCTTTTTATTGAGCAAATTGAAGGGATTGAATAACCACAAAAAAAGGAGGGAGTTGCTTTAGGATGATTATGGCCCATAATGTTTCAATGGTGGAAGAGTCTAGGTTTTCAAACAAGACTTCCAAGAGTAATTGAAATGTTTTGCCGAATTTTTTAATCAAGTCTTGCAGATCTCCATTGGAAAAGGGAATGTCATAGAGGCGGTCCATCAAGTTGACTACATTCTTGAGGGGTTTGGTGGCGTAGTGGTCGCAGATAGAGTCCCAGAGCTCCTTGGGTTCATAGACGGATGGGGTTTTGACAAACCGGGTGAAGTTCTGCTGATAAAGGGGTAACCAAATAAACGTTGTGGCTTGTTTCTTTTTCAGCTTGACTTCAGGAGAGATTACTTCTGAGGTTTTGAAAGCCACACCATTGAGGTCCTTGTATCCCAGAGCAGTGAGAATATTATTTTGCCAGTTGGAGAAGTTGCCTGGTCCCAAGAGTCTTTTCACAGAGTATGCCATGTGACTCAGTGGGTTCTTCCACGATGTGATGGTGAGAGAGGTGTGAGTGGCCGGGAGTTTGCCCTGTGAGTTTTTTTTGAACGGTGTCTCCTGATGATGAATCTGAGTTGCAAGAGGAATAAGAGTTGTTACTAGATGAGGTAGACAGGGGTGATGGAGGGGTTTATGTTGAGCTGTTGGGAATTGGATTGGAGTGGGCCAAGGTTCAGGTATTCTGGGTCTTCTGCAAGCTCCTTGTCCTATTGTGCTCACAGCTGTATTTGACTGGGCTCATAACCTGTAGAGAGTGACCAGAGAGTGGAGGTGAGTGAGGCACAGGTCTTGGGACCAAAGGAGACAAGACAAGAAAGACAGACTAGTACCTGTAGAGAGTGTCCAGCAAGTGGAGTTGAGTGAGGCACAGGTCTTGGGACCAAAGGAGACAAGATGAGAAAGAGAGAGGACCTGAACAAGGTACAATGATGAAGAAGAAGAAAGGAGACAACAATGAGTCATTGAATTTCAGATAGCAAGCAGAAAGAGACAGGCTAAGGAAACAAGAGACAGCATAACAAGGCACTGAGAGTGAATGAGAAATGAGAGCAGACCTGTAGAGAGTGACCAGAAAGTGGAGTTGAGTGAGGCACAGGTCTTGGGACCGAAGGAGACAAGACAAGAAAGAGAGACTAGTACCTGTAGAGAGTGACCAGCGAGTGGAGTTGAGTGAGGCACAGGTCTTGGGACCAAAGGAGACAAGACAAGAAAGAGAGAGGACCTGAACAAGGTACAATGATGATGAAGAAGAAAGGAGACAACAATGAGTCATTGAATTTCAGATAGCAAGCAGACAGAGACAGGCTAAGGAAACAAGAGACAGCGTAACAAGGCACTGAGAGTGAATGAGAAATGAGAGCAGACCTGTAGAGAGTGACCAGCGAGTGGAGTTGAGTGAGGCACAGGTCTTGGGACCGAAGGAGACAAGACAAGAAAGAGAGAGTACCTGAATGAGGTACAATGATGATGATGAAGAAAGGAGACAACAATGAGTGAGGAGAGGAGACTGGTACAACAGGAGGTTAATAAGTCTGTAGGTACAACGCTCTGGAAACCTAGATCAAGGATAATCATAGTTGAAGGTTTGAGGTTTCAGTGGGGACGTCATTGTCGGGTCCTCGTTGGGTCATTGTCTGGTCGGCTGTTGGTTGACTTAGGGCTGTATAATCGTACATCAAGTAGTGCAAGCCTCCGTGACCAAGTCAAGCAGGGCCTACAGCAATTGCCCAGGATCAAATGGCAAGATAAGCTATCACGAATTGTAGGAATTACAAAATCAAAAAGCAATGGGCTGTTTCTGTCGCAAGAGCATCTAGCAACCCAGATAGTACAACACGCAGAGGAATTCTTCAACAGTCCCCTACTACCGCACTCCACGACTCTTCCGGACTGTCTGCTCCAAACACCGACCGAAAAAGGCACCAATACAACTGAATTCGAATCATTTGTGGGTTCTCTGAACTATTTTTCCATTGGCACGAGACCAGAAATTTCATATGCGACAAATCTGCTGGCAAGGTACTCATCCTATCCCCAAAAGGAACATTGGGCAGCACTGAGGCACCTACTGGGTTATGTGAAAGCAACGGTCAAACAAACACTGTGTCTCAATCCAATTGGGGAATCCTTAGAACTGTGGGTGGATGCAGGATGGGGCGGAGAGTTCCAATGATCAACCAGCGGTTTCATTGTTTGGTTTGGTGGGGCACCCATTGCATGGAGCTCAAGGAGGCAAAAGATAGTGGCAATGTCGACCTGTGCGACAGAATATGTAGCCATTGGTCTGGGGGCGGAATTCCTTCTCCTTCTAAATGAATTACTTCTTCAATGCTATGTCAAGGTTCCGGTATCTATATTTTGTGACAACAAGACGGCCATCTTAGTCATGGAGGATAATATTGTGACGATTCATAACCACAGGAGCAGTCTGGCAACCAGGGAGGAAGGAAAAAGAGGGGAAATGAAACATGCATATGTATGAGGGACCACAGCGCACGCTACACTTAAATAGCTCTCATGTTATTCTCCTTCTGTCATCTCTTTTCTGTTCTTCTTTTGTCTGATACTCCCGGTTATCTTTCTCACCATCATCAGGTGATCCGACCTCCTCAGTCCATTTCTTAATCTTCTCCCTCGTCGCGTTGTCCTATTATCTAACTCGGGTGGTTATCCCAAAGGTGAATTACAAGGGTTTGATTCTCTTTCCTTTTCTTTTGATTTTATCTCTTCCGAAAGCCTGTGTTCACTTCCAACTCGTCTCTATGCTATGCTTGACCGGCAATCTAATCCTTGGTCTGATTCTCCCGGTTATCTTTCTCACCATCATCAGGTGATCCGACCTCCTCAGTCCATTTCTTAATCTTCTCCCTCGTCGCGTCGTCCTATTATTTAACTCGGTTGGTTATCCCAAAGGTGATCCGACCTCCTCAGTCCATTCCTTAATCTTTTCCCTCGTCACGTCGTCCTATTATCTAACTCGGGTGGTTATCCCAAAGGTGATCCCGTCACCGTACTTCAACAAATATGTCCAGGGGACGGCTGAAGCACATTGGTAGGAACTTCTTCTATGTTAATGACATTATTCGAAGGAACAACTTTGATCTCCGGTGGGTAAGCACCAATGATCAGCTGGCGGGCATCATGACAAAAAGACTTCCTCCAATTAAGCATCTTAGATCGAAACGGTTGTTAACATGTATAAGACCATCTTGACAGAAGGATGTAAGGTTTGAGGGGGGGGGGTATTGGAGCTACCTGGAAGTATGGATTTAGGATAAACAAACCTTACATGGAGTATTCTAGATTATAACATAACAGTCCTGTAAATACATACATTGTGTCTATATATATGAGATGATTTGACACTAAGTAATGAAGCAAGGGAATTTCCGGGTTTTTCCTTCTAACAAAAGGAACAGTAGGGAGGGAGTCTTTTTTTTTTTCATACATACACGCAGCACTCATTGATCTTCGACCGGCCCCACCCCTCGCTCCTCTTTGCTCTGTGCATACCTTTTTTTGTTTTGTACTCCTCGTTCCCTTCCTCACTCACTTTGACCACTATGCAATCAGAGCTTGACCTTTGTAACCGTCTCCTCCCTTGCACCCAATTGTTTGCTTGATCCTTTTCTTTTCTCTGCTTCCCTATCGTTGTTTCCCATCATTGATTCCTCAAAAGGGCAGCGCTCACTGGTGTTTCACAGCAAAGGCATGAGATCCTGTCCAATGATGGTTTGCGCGTCGGTCCCCACTGTCTTGTGCACCGAATCCAAGGGCAATTCTCAGCCTCACACTTGAGGTAATGGTTTTTGACCCACCATGATCCTGGGAACGATTTCTTGCCGCTCTTTTTCCTGGACGGTGTGCCAGATCATGTAGGCGACCTAGGAGTTCGGCCTCACCAACGCCGACCCGTCGGCAAACAAAGCAGACACTGTGGCCGCAGTTGCCTTCGATGCACCTGCGCAACGCTGTCTTGCAATTGCATAGCACGGATGTGAATCAGCCAGGTAGGCATAGGAGCAATGCTTCCGCTAATCGTAGATGCTGATGAGTCTTATCGGCTCCTCGCCCATCTTGTTGGCCATCCCGATCTTGATTAATCTTAGGGGGGCTTGTTGATCATCGTCACTGTTTGGCTCGGGGCTTGCATTCAGTATTTATTAAGGTCTCAGGTCCCACCTTCTCTTTGAGAGTGAGTTACTCACCGAGCTCTTTTCCTCCAACAAACGCTCGGACCATCTTCTTCCAATATTGAAAGCAGTGAGAATCATTCAACACCATTAAACCTTGAGAAAAGCAAACCAAACCTAGCAGCTCAAAATGATTCTTCATTTGGGGGTGATTTTGTCCTTAATGGGCATTCTATCGCACTGGCTGCCTTATGTTCACTCTTCCCTAATCACACCAATTCAAGGCAGGCCTTTTCAAAGGTTGATTTCAGGTTTCTCTTGTGCCTCGAAGAAGGACGAGGTCGCTACATCCATCATCCCAACAACAAAGAAACATACCGTTGGCGGCACAGAGTGTCACAATAAACAGCTACCGCAATATGAGTTCGGATCCACAGAAAGTAAGCCTTGATAAATCTCCTTGAAAAGCCTTAATCGGGTCATTTTGGCTAAAATTGACGCATCGATACACCAGTTCATGTTTCATTTTGGACCGAAGAGAATGAGACCGAAGCTGATAGCACGAGGTCTGTCGCAGAGTCGACCGGAGCAGATTTTCAGGATGCTGATACCAAAAAACAGACAACTCAGTCACGGGAGCTCTTGAATGAATGGTACAGAGAGCTCCAAGCTGGTTTCCAGTTCATTGAAAATCACGATGAAGAGTTATGGGAGATCATTTCAGGTAACGATGACGGAACGGACATTCAATCTCAGGTTTTTTTCATTGACTTCCATTCTTTCTCTTTCGCCATCTTCCTCACAGCCCTTCCCGTATTCGAAGTCATTCCTTGGCTCTTCGCGTTATCCATTTCCAGCGAAATTCACATTGTTAAACTGGGAGAGAACGATTGGAGTTTGATGAACAGGTTTCCAGACAAATTACTTAGAAATCCCGAATATTTTAAAACATTGCCCAGCGAGTTCTCCGTCAACATATTTCCATCACTTTTGAAAGCCCGGTCATCGTTGGACTACATCGAGTTCGGATTGGAGGTGGAACTGATGAACAATCGAGTCAACCAAGAATTACTGAATATGATGCAAATGAATCCCGAGATCGTGCCGAAGCTTCTCAAGAATTCTTTTCAAGTCAACTCCCTCATCGACAAGAGTTATAAGAACTTCTACGAAACAACTCGGATGGTGCCTATAGGTCAGCTATTTTTTGACTCGGCTTAAAAATCCTTAAACATGAATGATAATCTGATTGGTTCACCGTATCTGCAGACCATGTAAAGCGCTTGACGGCTTTTTCTGCGGATCCCAAAAGCTCTCGGCTTTGGACGGCTGAATTTAAAGCTTACAGCAAGTTGAAAGCTGCAACAAAAAAGAGAAAGGAAATCTACAAAAAATTGGAGCGTTCATCTAATCTGTCCGAAGTCAGGGAAGAAATAAAAAGTGTGTCTTTTGTTCTGCCTCGATCTGGCTTGTACTCTTTGGTCGTAGAAAAATTTGTTTGGAGAAAAAAATCCTAACTCAGCCCAAGTTTGACATGAATATGCCACGCCATCACCCTCGTTTTCCACAAAATAGGTGTCAAATTGTTTGAGATAATGCAGCGAATATCGAATCTGATTGTATGTAAACAGATATATTTTAAGTATTTAGAAAGGATAAATGTACCTGCTCGGCTCAAAAAAATCTCCAACTTCGCCGGTAGCGATGGGGCTCTATCGAGAAGACTCGAAACCTTTGACTTTTCATTCATACAAGAGGTTCAATCAATTTCAGATCTTTCCCAATACGAAACAGATTTGATTAATCTTCAGATCAGTGCCCAACGCCAGTTGTTAAGCGGAATTTTGGACGGCTTGAAGAACGACAATCACGCTCTACTACTTCAAGCTTTGACAAGTGTTTTGCATTTAGTGCCAGGCGTTGTGAAATTCAAAACGGAAAACCCAACTTATTCACTGAGTAACTTAACATTAGATTTTTTTGACGGGAATAGTGAATGAAATATGCACAATAAAACTGATTCAAGTATGCCTATCTTCTTCTTTATCAGATGCTCTGGATCATCTGGAGGTCTTGAAAGTCGATTTTCACCAGATATGGCCTCTGAAACCTCTTTTCCAAAAACAAAAACAAACTGGACCCCAAAATTTCAAGAGCAATAAAAAATCCCTTCTAGAAATCAAACCTTTTTTGGGAAGAAAGAAATAAAACCATTTGATAAAAATAGATAATTGCGGGGCACAATATTTTGAGAAGCTTGATCATTCATTTTCTTAAACTTCTCCCTCAAAAAACAGCCTCAGATTGAATTCATTTTGTGGCAATGCTTACTCACTGCAATATCTTTATTATTCAATGAATTCTTTCAAATTG
The DNA here is from genome assembly GCA_025617555.3 of Puccinia polysora. Lineage (NCBI taxonomy): Eukaryota > Fungi > Basidiomycota > Pucciniomycetes > Pucciniales > Pucciniaceae > Puccinia > Puccinia polysora. The sequence goes on from CM062629.1 coordinate 45,565,861, forward strand.
AGGTCCCATGAAAAATTAATACAGGGAAAATTTAACTTTTGGTTTCTCTGCATATGAAGATACTCAATTTTTGAACTTTTAACAAAATTGTTGCATTTGTCTGTCAACCAGGTCTTGGTAATTTTTACAGCTAAATCTGAACTAAGGGCTTATCAATGGTTTACTTCATATACCCTAGGGCTATAATTTAGGATATTTTTTTATTTTCCTTGGTGTAGAGACTTAAAACTATAATAAAATGCTTGATAAAGAGAAAACTCAATTATATCCAAAGACTGAGGCAATCATTTTCTTATAAGAAGACTCACAAAAAGTCCCAGATGAATTCATGATTGGGTTTTCAAGTTTAAAGAATTGTTGAATTGAATATCAAAGGTACCAAAAATGGGTGGTAAATATATTGGAATTTGAAATTTGGGATTTGGGTTTTAGTTTTGTACATCTTACTCCAGTCTAAAAAAAATCATATTGATTGAGAACTCTAATAACACCAGGATAGAAAATAATTTAAGCTTAAAAAAGTAACACCCAGAGGTCATGTCTGGACAAACATAATAAGAATATATAATTCTGAATATTTTATAATTTTTGAAACACCTAAAAAGAATATATAATGGTCCATGTTTGATAAGCTTGATAACTCATGCTAGAACCTCAAGAGTTGAAAATTTGATTTTAGATATCATAGATCAAATTTGATGGTATTCATGTCTGGGATCAATTTTTTTGGAGAGCTATCTATAAGAAGTCAAAGGATATTCATGCTCCAAACTTCTGTGTCTTTTTCTTGCTGATTGCAGGTCCCTCTGAATAAATCCAAATTGTAATTGCAGATAGATTTTTTTAATATACTTAAATTCTGAAAATCAAATTTTAATTTCAGCCTGTGTGTATTTTGTAATCTCTGAAAGATGAAAAATCAATTGGCCTTGATGAGAGAGCATTTATGGGTAGACTTAAAAATATTGTATTGATTGTCACCAGATTTTACAGTTTTCAAGAATTTTTCTTTCTCATGAATATTCCAATGTTTCTGCAAAATGCCTACCCTACACACTTCATTATAATATAGACAGATGTGAAACAAAGGAATAACCTTAAAACAATCAATATAGCCAAATTTCATAGCGGTACTCTGAATTTTCCAGTTTCAGGTAACTTTTTCCAAATAGGTGTGAGGATAAGGGGGCAAGGATTTTATGGAAAAGGAAGCTTCTAAAAGTCCAATCTAAATTTTTGAAGCATTCATCATTAAATAATTTATTTAATTAAACAACTGAGTTAACAATTGAAACAGGGAAAAGCATTGTGAATTTTGGGAAAAGATAGCCCTCTATTGTATAAA